>JBBBDQ010001483.1:1910000-2095564 GCA_037127315.1 Ascarosepion bandense
GACAAAAATAATATAATACGAGCAAAAATATATGCAAGACAAATTAACAATAATATGACAAAGCAACTGTTAAATTTTTTTATTATCAATTCACCCCAAGCAAAGCCGTACTGCCACCGGTGCACAGGAGGCTACATAAGATGAGCATGATGAGAAAGAGGAACAAGTTACAGGAAGTGTTAGAAAATAGGTAAGAAAAAGATGAGAACACTGGTGTGAAGAGAACTACATGAGAGTAGAGTGGACAGGGAAAACAACACAATACAAGGGTTGTCAGGCAAAAGATGAGAGTCAAGGAAATGAGAGATGGCAATTTATTCCTGTCAAAGACAAAAAGGGGAATTCCACAGGCAGGAAGTGTGAGAAAAGAAGCTGAGAGAGTAGAAGTTGCAGTTACATTTGATTAATTTCACTGTAAAAAGGTGGGACCTATTTTCTAGTCTCGTAGCTTGCACAAATTCATGCAGTTAGGCTGAGAAGGTGCAGTGTTTTGCTTCAAGAAAGACTATCCTGATCCATGCTAATGGAGGATAGGAATGATTGTCTATGATAGTAAATAGATAACAGCTTTATTTTGGAAGCATTAAAATTCTTGAGCCATTTCTTACCCCAGTTCACCACAGACTGGAGGTCCTTTTCAAAGTCAGCAGCAAAAATCACTTTGTCAGCCTCAACAGATTTCTTATTGAGGTGGAACTAAATGGTGGCATCGTCAGAGTAGATGCCTACTTGGGATCTGATTACATCAGGGAGATCATTGATGAAGATCAGAAAAAGCATTGGAACTAGAATAGAGCCTTGAGTGACACCTGCATTCAATACTACATTCATTACGCAATTTGAAAGGAATGACTGGATTAGATCAAACAATAGTCCAGTTATACCATAGCACTGTAGCATCCATAGAAGGCCATCATGCCAGACTCTGTCAAATGCTTTGGAGATATCTAGGGCAACATCTTGAGCTTCATTGTTCTTATCAAAAGCCTCATATATATACTCAGTCAGGGTTGTTAGCATATCAGCAGTAGACATGGTGAGGTGAAAACCATACTGTTTGTCAGAAAAGAGACTGTGGGCTGTGAAATGTTGAACCACTTCAGCATTGATAATAGCCTCGAACACTTTGCTAAAAATTAGCAGGTGGTCGATAGGGCAATTAGTCTATTTTTATTTATATATATATATATATATATATATATATAGACATGTCAGATTAAATATATATTTATTTCAACAAAAAAAACCCCATCAGAATATTTGTTTGATAAACAATCATTACAAGGGCAAACTCTGCCAAAATACGTGTAAACATAATTGTAGATCTACCATGTGTTATTTTTTGGACCATTTAGAAAATTACAACAACTTCCTTTATCATCTTTGCAAATTCCAGAAAAAGGTTTCAGAAGCCAATGTGAAATTATTTTCTAACCAATGAAAATTCTGTATTGAAAAAGTTCACACTTCTATAAGAAATTAGATTTTGAATCTCTTTACAGATATAAAAATAGAATTCTACTGCATCTCAGGACTCACAACAATTTCAGAGACCAGTCTGATTTACACATGTACCCACACACACACACACACACACACACACACACACACACTTACTTGTACACATGTGCATGCACACAATAGAAGAGAGGCACTGTGGTATATCAGTGGTGTATACCAGAGCAAAGCATGCTGTATGATCTTCAAACCTATATTGATCGACTTGAAATATAATGATCGATAATGTGTATATTAAGTATGTTCACTTGTTTGGCTTATTTTCTGCATTGATGGTGTGTGTAGAGGGGTAGTCAGAGGAAGAATGCACATACAAGGGAGTGATGGTTGAAGTTGTCTTTCCAAGAGTTCTCTTCACACCTCGAGCTTGTCTGCTCTCTTGGCTCACTCTGTTGAGCCAGAAAAACCTGGTTCTTTTATATAAGTTTAGGTTCTGTTGAGCTTTGCTCAATTACTTAATTCCTGGGCTGGCCTAATCTCTAATTGTCTTCTTTGGCCAGTTGCATTTTGAAATAATCACATTATTGTTTATTTCATTGTTCAAATTTTTCCCATTTTTAACATGCTGGTTCAATGCCTGTTTATTTCCTTGTTTCTGACAACCAAAAATTTTTTCCTGTTAGCTTGCTAAAAAATAATTAATTCCTCTATTAATTATTTTATAATTTCAAAATAATTTAATATAAATTATATTCTGTTCTTTACTTCTGACTGAATTATTTTAATTAAATTATATTTTATTGTTTATAATTTGTGACCATGAAAACTGGCATTGTTGACATAACACTGTTTATTTTATTTTTTTCTTGGAATTCCTACTTTGAATGAAATCATTGGGTGTTTTTTTTTTTTGTCTTTTACGGAAAAAAAATTATTTTCAAGTCCACTGATGTTCTGTTGGTCCCTATAATATACTAGTAGTATAGCCCGGCGTTGCTTGGGTATAATGAAAGCTTTAAAACTAATCCATGGTCCTGGAGCTCAGTCTCTTTTGACGTTGGCATGAAAGACTAAAGAGCAATAGTTGTTTCCAGTTAAAGTGAAACCGTAGACTGAAAGAAAAATGAATGGAATGTAAGTCAAATTTTGATTTCCTGGTATCAATATCAAATTTTCTACACTACTGTAAGAACTGCAACCTTGAAACTTCTGAATATTGTTTCTTATTTTTTGGTCTATGAGTGTATCAAATTTGATTAAAATTGAACCACTCCTTCTATAACCCAATTTTTTTTTATTATTGATTTTCGATATTTATCTGGGGTACCTCGACACAAAACCTAGGTAAGAATACTCACAGACACTTATAGTACAACTGTGTAAATCTTTAAGAAAGAGTCTATAGGTAACAGACACACATACACATACAGACACACAGAGACAAAGTTCCATTTATAAATAAGTTTAGATAAGAACAATCAGGAGTCATCAACTAAAGCTTTGTCTATGCACTCAATAGAAGGGATTAGCTGGCAACTGCTTACTAAGCCTTTGTCTACAAACTCATAAACACATCATAAAGATAGTCTGTTATTTATACCATACATTTTATATCATACTACTAACACTTAAATACTTGATAAAACTTAGTTCATCATAAGTAAAAACTTGAGCCTTTTATTGCTTTATTTTCATTGATAGATCTGTTGTCTTCACATTTGTTGCCATATTCACAACATTTTGACTGTTGTATGTCCTGGTCTTCTTCAGGTAATTGTAATTTTGAACTGAACTCATTATTTTGATCCCTACGGTATAAATAGTGTTCAGTTCAAATTACAATCACCTGAAGAAGACTGGAATATGCAACAACAAAAATGATGTGAATATAGCAATCAAGACGAGTACAACAGTTTGAAATATGTCAATAATGTAAGTACTACCTGATCTCAGAAGTATAGACAAATATTTTATTATATATATAATTATTTCAATAATGTAAGTACTACCTGATCTCAGAAGTATAGACAAATATTTTATTATATATATAATTATTTCAATAATGTAAGTACTACCTGATCTCAGAAGTATAGACAAATATTTTATTATATATATAATTATTTCAATAATGTAAGTACTACCTGATCTCAGAAGTATAGACAAATATTTTATTATATATATAATTATTTCAATAATGTAAGTACTACCTGATCTCAGAAGTATAGACAAATATTTTATTATATATATAATTATTTCAATAATGTAAGTACTACCTGATCTCAGAAGTATAGACAAATATTTTATTATATATATAATTATTTCAATAATGTAAGTACTACCTGATCTCAGAAGTATAGACAAATATTTTATTATATATATAATTATTTCAATAATGTAAGTACTACCTGATCTCAGAAGTATAGACAAATATTTTATTATATATATAATTATTTCAATAATGTAAGTACTACCTGATCTCAGAAGTATAGACAAATATTGGTCCTTACGTATTATCGGGAGGACCTTTGATTTTTACTTTTTCTTTTTTTTCCCCGCTTATAACACCAAGGAACTGGAAAAATCAGGCTTTCATCACCTCAACGTCAACCACAAGTACAACTTTGTGGATTCGAACACCGGGGCTCATACGCAGACAATGGAACGCCTATGGGGATCGACAAAGTGGCGAAACAAGAAGCACTGTGGCACTGCACGTCACCATTTGGAGTCGTATTTGGCCGAATTCATGTGGCGGAAGCATGTTGCCTGTACTGATGTTCTTTGAGTCACTTTTGGAAGCAATTGTGACGTTCTGGCCTCCGGAATTACAAATGTAATGTTATTTTATTGTTTTAACCGTTTCAATAAATAATTTACTTTAATTTTTGAGTCGTTTTTTTAAAGGTCCTCCCGATAATACGTAAGCACCCAAATATTTTATTGCAATCGTATATTTCTGAAAATATTATTTCAACTGATGTTCTGCTTCTACTTTTTCTTCAGAAAATAACTATTTTTATGTTTCATTTCAAAAGTGTGTTGTCATTGTTAAATTTTTATTATCCAAACACTCAGATAGTAACAAAAATTTGGGTAGTCCAGATACTGACAATGGTGACCAATGATGTTTAAAAAAATGGTTAATACTAATTTTATTGTGAAAACATTAATTTGAATAATAAAATCAGATGTAGTTTTTACAAGTTTCAATTCTGAAAGTAATTGTCATTTTGTTTATATAGCCCTTAATGCTAGAGTTGAATGTTTGTTACATAAAAGAAGAGTTTGTCCCTTCTAAACAATAATCTATATCTTTTAGTAGTTCTTCTTCTTCTATGTGCCCTGTCCCTTTAGGACGTATGCGATCATGGGTCTCTCTATCCCTTGTGGCTCTTAGTATGTTTGCTCCTGTTGCTCCTGGCAACCCCCGTTCCGTCATCCACCTGATCAGGCCGTGCAAATATGTTATCCGCTGCCTTCCTCTGTCTCTCCTTCCTTCTATCTGTCCAGTCAGTATCAGGTTCTCCAGGCTCTCCTTCCTCATTGCATGTCCCAGGAACTTCATTTGTCTCTTCCTGATGCTCAGCATGAATTTCCTTTTTGTTGCCATTCTTTCTAACACCTCGTCGTTGCTTGTATGCTCAGTCCACGATATCCGTAGCCGTTTTTATATATTTTAGTAGTTAGAAGTAGAAAATAAAACATTTTTTTGATAAGTGGTTCTCTTTATTTATTTACATTCATTCTACATTTGTATCACTCAACATTTATTTCTTATCCTGAGAATGTATGCCTATCTCTTGCTAGACATGTCATGTCCAGCTTTGCATTCCTCTGACCATTGTCTACTAACAACCTCCTTGTCAACGTCATGAAAACTATTAAAATAACTCATCTAACATGATTCCAACTAGAGTTATCTTTAGATGATAACACTCACTTCATTTATTCAGATATTGCATTGCAAGAGAAAGAGAGATTGTACATGAAAAAAGGTTTCACTTTACCTTTTTTATCTTTGACTGAGTCTAAAAGCAGACAAGGCTTTCGCTCTTCAATTCGTTTGACCCTCTCTAAAAATGTTGACGTAGCACTCCACCTACATCCCTAAATATGACTGGCTTCGGACACATCATCCCAAACTCTTATCTTTGACAAGCCATCTTGCAGAATATATTTCACAAATCAATGAAAATAAATAACATAAAAATGCGAGCTTTTATTACTTACTTGCTGAAGTACCTGTCTACACAGGGTAAGAGGTCATGACTTAGATCACGGTTGGTTATAATGACAGTAGAACTGTAATGCTCAACTGGAAGTAAGTCAAATTATGCAAAACTTAATTCCACACACACACACATGCACACATATATACACACTACCGGTCATAATTTTAGAAGCATTGAAATTTACTAACCATTTCCTACACCAGGCCACTATGGATTGAAGGTCCTTTTCAAGCTTGGCAGCGAGGTTTGCTTTGTTGCCCAAACCGGGTTTTTGATTGAGGCAAGAGTAGATTGTGGTGTCATCAGCGTACATGCCTACTTGGGATCTAATGGTGTCAGGGAGATCAATAATGTACATCAGAAAGAGTGTGGGATATAGGATAAAACTTTGAGGGACGCCCACGTTCATATGGTAGTTTTGGGAGGCATGCCCATTTAATACTACCTTCAATGTGCGGTTAGAGAGGAATGACTGGATGAGGTCGAACAGATGTCCAGTTATACCGTAGCTCCGCAGTTTGCATAAGAGGCCAGCGTGCCAGACCCTGTTGAACGCTTTGGAGATATCCAAGGCAATGGTTCGGGCTTTGCCATTCTTGTCAAGAGCCCGGTATATGTACTCGGTAATGGTCGTTAGCATATCAGCAGTAGACCTGGTGAAGCGAAACCCGTACTGTTTGTCAGAGAGAAGCCTGTGGGCCGTGTGATGCTGAATCACCTCAGCATTGATAATGGCTTCGAAAACTTTGCCGAAGATCGGAAGGAGACTACTAGGGCAGTAATTGGCGGGGTCTGAGGGTTCGCCAGAATTCTTAAATATAGGAACTACACAGGAGGACTTCCAACAGGCAGGAAAACAGGAAGCAGATAGGCAGAGGTTATAGAGTTTAGAGTGGACAGAGGAGAGTTCTGGGGCACATTTTTTCAATACTATGATTGGGATTCCGTCCCCGCCGCTTGCTTTGTGTGGGTCAAGTTGTGCAATTGTCTTAGAGACCAGCGAGGGTGTAATGTGGACATTATTTAGTTGAGCCTTAGTTCTGGGTGGAAAGTTGAGTGTAGGTATTCCTAACGAGTCCAGTGTCAAATTGGTCTTTTCTACAAATATTTTTATGGCTTCTGTTCTAACGAGCTTCATTCTCTGGTGCCCTGACCACATGAATTTACTGGTGCTGACAAATAGATTTCACCCTTTTACCATCAAAATAGGCAAATAAAACTACCACTTCTACTCCCATAGTTTCTTTTCTTACCTTTTCCCCACTTGGAACTCCCTTCTATATACTTTTTCCCTCCCCTGCTGTTCATCCCAGTGTTCTTGACAGGCTTCAAAACAGACTCTGTAATTTGATTGGTCCCAACCTGGCAGCTTGACTCAAGCCACTTTCTCACCAGCAGAATGTGGCTTCAGTCTGTCTCTTCTACAAATATTTTAATTTCTTCTGCTTTCACTGGTACCCCTTTCATGAGAATTTACTCATGCAACCAGACTGGCAACAAGGTCCCACCCTTTTACAGTTAAGTCAAGCAAATGCTGCTGACAATTCTACTTCAGTAGCTTCTTTTTTCACACTTCCGGCCTGTGGAACTCCCTTCGGTATACTTGCTTTCCTGATAGCTACAACCTCCAGGAATTTAAATGCAATGTCAGTTCCCATCTCTTATCCACTTGACTCCAGTCCTTTCTACAACACCCATGTATCTTTCTCTCTACCTTCACAACTGTCTTCACACCTGTGTTCCCATTCTTACCTTGCTCTTTCTCTGCCACCCCCTGTAACTGGTTCATCTTTCTCTTCACTATCCTCCTACCTAAATTTTTAACCTTATGTAGCCCTTAATGCCTCAGTGGCAATACCATCTTGCTTGGGGTGAAACGATTAAAAAAAAGCAATCCTCAAAAGATTATGTGCAATGTCAATTGCCACCTTTTATCTTCTTGATTCCCATCTTTCACTTATCCTTTTTTGACATCACCTGTAACTTGTTGTTTTTTAATTTCCTTCTCCCCATTTCTTCCTCTTGTAACCCCCTATAAATATAAATGGGATAATGATATAGATAATAAATTAATAATATATAAATTTTATGTATCAAGAACAATTTTAGAAGAAGAAAGTATGAAAAAATTTTAGTGTCACATGCTTCATTCTTTAGGATGTCATCAGACTAATTTTATGTTTGTGTTGATGTGAAAAATAACTAAATGAAATTGATTTGATTATATTCATAAAGCACATATTTAAAAAATTCCCAGGATCTCTCACATGTATGCATGTGTAGTCATATCGACATAAAGTTAAATTTATCCTGATGAAGTCCTAAAGGATGAAACATGTCATAAAATTTTTCCCAATTTTTGCCATACTTCTTTCCATGAATATACATATATATATATATATATATATATATATATATATATATATATATACACGTTTAAAATCTACACAAAAAATAAATCACAATGTAACAGTCAAGAGTTAAGGAAAAAATAACAACACTTGAGACAAATGATACTTGAAAATGGCTGAAAGAACTTGGAACAATGAAAATTATGGACCATTTTCATATTCCTTATATCTCTTTCAAGACAGAAAAAAATTTTAGATGCTGAAAAACTTAATAAAAAATTAATTAAATCTTCCTTGTCAGCTGTATTTAATGAAATGTGTTTGAAAGAAAGTTTGCTGTCCAAATATACATTAATTATATATATATATATATATATATATATATATATATGTATGATCTAACATTGATGAAGAGGTAAAAATCTGGAAACAGAAATTTCCATGTTGCAAGATAAACCATATTAGTCTTAAATAAAAACAAATTTAATTACATATATAAATATATATATATTATTTTTTCTGCTTATTCATTGGCTCAAAAACAACAACATGGCAATGATTCAGAGCGTTGTTTGCAACTGTTTCAATTCAACAAGTAGAAGTTATTGCAAAAAATATGTGACAATGTATGAAACATGGATCCACCACTTCACTCTGGAGTTAAATTGCCAGTCAGCTGAGTGGACAGGAGCAGGTGAAAGCCATCCAAAGCAGCCAAAGATGCAAACATTAGAGAGCAAAGTTTTGGCCTCCATATTTTGGGATGCAAAGGTATTTTGTTTATTGATTACCTTGAGAAAGGAAGAACCATCAATAGCAAATACTACATAGCATTATTTGTGCATTTGCCGGAAAAAATGACCAAAAAACCGCCATGAATGAAGAAGAAAAAAGTGATCTTTCACTAAGACAACACACTGTGTCATAAGTTGGTCCCAAATATGCCAAAACTACATGAATTGCACTTCGAATTACTTCCACATCCACCTTATTCTCCAGATCTTACCCTCAGTGACTACTGGCTGTTTGCAGAATACAAAAATTGCTCCAGTGAAAGAGATTTGGCACCAATGAAGAAGTGATGTCAGAAACTGAGGTGTATTTTGAGGCCAAAGACAAATTGTTCTAAAAGAAGACATTGAATTGTTAAAGAAGCATTAGAATCAGTGCATCACCCTAAAAGAAGACTATGTTGATGAATAAAGTCAAACTTTGCCTAAAAGTTGTTGTTTTATCAGTTAGGCCTGGGATTTACTGAGTGATGTATTAGGAGCCATTAATAAATAAATAGAAAACTGACAGCTAAACCTTAGTTGCAACAGTAAAGAAAGAAAAGTAGCAGGAAATCAAACTAAGGCTGACAGCATCAGCAATGTCAGCAGCAAAAGAAAAAAGTATCAGTAGTTTTAAGGCACTAGGTTCTAGATTCATGACTGTCCCACAGGACAATAACCTCATTAATTAGAATATGGGCTTGAGAAATTTAGTGATATAGTAAATGTGAGCTCAGTCTCTGAGCTGGGTAGTACAGATTAGACTCAGAAAAACATGATTTGTAATAACTGATCAGTACTTAATAAGAATAAGATATGATTGGTGAGTGCAATGAGAATAATATATTCCTCATATATTAACAGTTTCAGCTTTAAATTCTTTGAAGTTTGCCCATAGTGAAGAACACCTGATGGAGTACAATGGTTAAAATCTAATCTAAACTTATTTATAAATGAAACTTTGTCTGTGAGTGTGTGTGTGTGTGTGTGTCTGTGTCTGTGTCTGTGTATCCGCTACCTATAGACTCCAAAACGGCTGAATCGATTTTCTTTAAAATTTACACAGTTGTACTATAAGCATCTGCGAGTGTTCTTAGCTAGGTTTTGTGTCGAGGTACCCCTGATAAATATCGAAAATCGATAATCGAAAAAATTGGATTATAGAAGGAGTGGTCCGATTTTAATCAAATTTGATACACTCATAGACAAAGACATAAGAAACGATATTCAGAAGTTTCAAGGTTGCAGTTCTTATACTAGTGTAGAAAATCGATAATATATATATATATATATATATATATATATATATAAAAGGCAAGATGTTTGTGTGTGTGTCTGTTTATCTGCCTGTATGCCCTTTATACAAATCCACAATTTTTATCCGATTGTCACCAAATTTCACACAAATATTCTTTAGGCGGAGTCTGTGCTCCAAGACCATCGATTAGTTTTAAAGCTTTCATTACACCCGAGCAACACCGGGCTATACTGCTAGTATTGTGATAAAAACAACAAATATGATGATAATAGACTGCAATTAATGTAAATAAGAAACGACAATCGGAGCATTGTCATAAAAGCAGCAGAAATAAGATGAAAGAATTTAAAATTTAATAAGGGATGAAACATCAGTTAAGAGATGTGAATCTGATTATGCGTAATTATTTTGCATTACTTTTTAAACAAACTCTTTCCTAGAACTAAGGATTTTTTACATTGCAAACAACGTCTCCAATTTGTCAGATTTACTTGAATCTCTGCGATCCAAAAATATTTTTCAGAATGAAAATGAATTGAAAACAACAAATATCTCATGTTTAACACACTGTGGAGTTACACCAACAAAAAGGGAAAAAAAATGTTATTTTTAGGAAAATTTTATTCTCCCAACGAATGAAGCAATTATTTTCAGTGGAAATCTAAACAAATTTATAATTTGCTTCATATTGATGCTGTATGTTTAAGTTGCTAGATTTTGCAACATCCCTTGTTGGATGATTAAATTTTGAATTTTGTATGATGCACCAAATCAAAATTACAACTGACTAGCAATGGTAAAGCAGACTATTCTTACTAAGTAATAAGCCATGCTAAAGTGCCTACATCGGAATATATATATATATATATATATATATATATATATTTTCTAAACATATACTGTTAAATATAAGAAACAATGAATATCTATTATGCTTAATCATGAGCCATTCTAAACGTTGTATTTTGACTTTAATTTCAGTTGAAAATAAAGACAAAAATTCTCCAATATTTGGATAATTTTTTATTAATTTGGTTCTAAGCTTTTGGCTTATATGAGCCATCTTCAGAGAGGTTATTAAGTTGGTAACACAATAACATCCTCCATCACTGACGATTTTATTTTGTGTTGACATATATATATATATATATATATATATATATATTTCATTTGTAAACGAGTTATCCAAAAGTTCTACAATATAATTGTTTTGAAGCACTTTTAATACAACTGTGTACTGGTCTAATTTAATTATGACAAAAACTTAAATAATTTAATAATATATTCACACACACATATATATATATATATATATACATTAATGCAGGTTTCATTGAATAATATAGACAAGTTTTGTCTATTAATTTTGTGTAGGATCCGTTCATACCGTCTGATATACTTGATGGTGATGTCAAGATTTTCTTTCGCTATTTCAATTTGCCTTTTCACAAGGCTCCATTTATATTTCAAGGTGGTGATGGTGTGTTGGGCTGCTGGATCATGTAATTTAAATTGTGTGTATTTTTAGCATGTTATATACAAAGTAAACACAAGCCAGTAGCAAGTGTGTTCAAATTCATTACTAAATAAATGACGTGTAGACACATGAGTATCTACTGTTTATTCAAAGTTTACCTTTCATACATATTGCTCAATCGGGGTGTGAGAGCATAAATAGTCATCCACAGACAGATCTATTTTGCTGTGTCACAGCTCATCTGTATGGTTAGACATCTGATTGCTTTTAGCCAGGATTGCAACCCGACCGAATTGGCATCAGTTGGCAATTCTACCTCTGGGCTATGGGCGTTCAGTAGAGGAAGGCGGACTTTAGTGTGTTTATATACAAAGTAAACACATGCTAGTAGCTGAGAGTGTTCAAATTCATTACTGAATGAACAATGCATAGATGCATGAGTAGCATGTTTATATATATCAAGAAAGTAGATAATTATCTAAATGTATACTGTTAAATATAATAGAAAATGAATGTCTATTATGTTTAAAAAAATTTTATTACGCTGGTTCTAAGCTTTTGGCTCACATGAGCCATCTTAAAATAAGTTACAAGGACATTAACCTAAAGACATCCACCATCAAAGATGAAGTTATTTTGTGTTGACATAAAATATTGCTATGTGATGATAACAGTCATCGAATAGCAGACTCAGATCATAAATTAATAATGCAGTTTTATGATGTCACACCATATCAGAGACCAAAATGTTAACAACAGAACCATTTGTCTAAATGTGCTGTGACTGCACTGAAATGTGATTTTATTGAGTACAGGTTGCTTTGATTTAATGTAGATGGCCTCCAATATCTGAAGGTCCTTTTTATTGCGTTTATGTGTGAGTATTATTGCGTTAGCAACTAAAATCTGTTCAATATTACATACATGGCTATGTTTTTCTAAGAAATGTTTTTAATTGAACTATGATCAGAAGGGTGACAAGTAAAACTATGGGAGAGTGTGGTTGTAGTAAAACCAATATATGTAGCAGGTTTATTATTAGTATCAGGGATACAACCTATGAAAGGGCATGTAAATTGATACACTACATTGGTTTTCTGTAGAGGATTTAGTTGCTTGGTTGTAGGGTCATTAGAGACTATGAGGTCAATTGCTTTCAAATTTTTATAATATATTATGAGCATCATTTGTTTCCTATCATCAGTTGGTTTAACATTTCTACCTATTAATTTTTGAGCGTTGTTTCATCATGTTTGTAACTAATATGCATGTGGTTGCAATAGTATAAGTTCATAGTGTTATGTTTATTTTTGGCATAGACTATTATTATTATTAATATTATCAACAAGGTTAAAGGTATTATCAAGTTTATTGAGATATATTTTAATTTGTTGATCAATGACAGACTTATATTTAACAATATATATATATCAGTTAAGGTCCCAGCTGGAAGCAAGTAGATGTCTAACCACAGCGATGAGCTGTGGATACAGCAAAAGAGGCTTGTATGTAAATGATTAATAAATTATGCTCTCATTATGATTGAGCTCCATAGAGAGGAAAATGTTTAAAAAAAGGGTCCATTTCTGCAATTTACACATTATTTTTCGGTAATGAATTCAGCTCTCCTAGTGGCTGGCGTGTGTATATACCACATATATATAACATGCTAAAGTTTCCTCCTCACTCAACTATGCGCTGATTGCTTAGGGAGTAGGCACTCTCACTGACACCAAATTGGTTGAGTTTCGATCCAGCTGGAAGCAAGTGGATGTCTAACCACACTGATATATATATATATATATATATATTGTCATCCGCAGACAGATCTGTTTCGCTGTATCACAGCTCATCAGTACGGTTAGACTCCGATTGCTACATAACCCAGGCTCGAAACCCGACCGAATTGGCGTCAGTCGGCGACTCTACCCCTGGGCCATGGGGTGTTCAGTGGAAGAAGGCAGTCTTTTTAGTGCATATCATATTACACGCCCAATAGCTAGAGTACTCAAATTCATTTTTACTGAATGAGCGATGCATACACGCAAGGGTGGCTACTGTTTTTCAAAGTCTACCTTTCTTTGAGTGTGCTCAATCAGGGTGTGAGAGCATAAATATTGTCATCTGCAGACAGATCTGTTTCGCTGTATCACAGCTCATCAGTACGGTTAGACTCCGATTACTACTCGAAACCTGACCGAATTGGCGTCAGTCGGCGACTCTACATATATATATATATATATATATATATATATATATAGAGAGAGAGAGAGAGAGAGAGGGTGGACAAAATAATGGAAACACGTAGAAATTTCAAGCAAATTTATATTAATATGAGGTAGGACTGTCTTTTCCAGTTAATTGCAGCTTGAATTCAGGAGGCATGAGATGGACGATTGACGAATACAAACTTTGAATTGTTTCCAAAGAAATATTTATCCCTTCTTCAGCTAAAACAAATCTCCAATTCACTCAATGATGATGGTGGAGGATATGAACTCCTCACTTTCAATGATGCTGAGATCTGGTAACTGTGGTGACCAAATGAGATGTTCTACTTCACTTGAATGTTCCTCATGCCATTTAGCTAAAACTTTAGCAGAATGAATAGGTACATTATCATCCTGAAAGACGGTATTTCCCTCCATAAACAATTGCCAAACCATAGAATGAATTTGATCACTTAAATTCCTAAATAGTCCTGATTGTTGATTTTAATATCCTATCTTTTTTTATAATCATATTGCCCCAAGGAAAGTATTTTATTGCCACTGTTTTGCAGGGGACTGCATAGGAGGAAAGTTATGAGAAAGAGTGAAAGGTTATAGGGGGTGTCAGGAAGTGGGTAAGAAAAGGATGAGAATAATGATGAGATTGGAGGGGACAGAGAAAGAAGCATGAGAGAGAGGATGCAGGTTAGTGAGATAGGATGACTATTGACTTTACTTTTAAATTTTTGGAGATTATAGCTGTTGGGAAAGCAAGTAAATGGAAGAGGGAATTCCACAGTGGGGAAGTGCAAGAAAAGAAGCTGCTGGAGTAGAATTTGCATTTACATTTTATTGATTTCACAGTAAAAGGTTGGGACCTAGTGGCTAATCTTGTGGCTCATCTAAATTTATATATAGGGGTCACCAGTGAGCTAAGTTCATCAGAGCAGAAGCCATGAAAGTATTTATAGAAGAGACACAGGGAAGCCACATTGTGCCGGTGAGAAAGTGACTGTATCCGAGCTGCCAAGTTGGTATCTATCACATTACAGATTTTCCGCTGGATCTTGTCAAGAACACCCAGGTGGATAGCAGGAGCACCCGGCCAGATATGGCAGCAGTATTCAATGCGGATGGTAGATTTATATATGTGCAGGAATCCTCAGACAGAATAAAACTTCCTGGCCCTACACAGAGAACTGACTTTCTTAGCAGCGGATTAGCTATGAATTCTATATAATCGTTCCACTTGAAGTCTGTTTTGAGAGTTAACCTGAGGAGGCGCAATGTTTTGCTTTCAGGGAGACTAGCCTGATTCATGTTAAAGGGGGATAGAAATGATTATCCATGATGGTGA
Organism: Ascarosepion bandense; assembly: GCA_037127315.1. NCBI lineage: Eukaryota > Metazoa > Mollusca > Cephalopoda > Sepiida > Sepiidae > Ascarosepion > Ascarosepion bandense. The sequence goes on from JBBBDQ010001483.1 coordinate 1,925,117, forward strand.
ATAGATAACAGCTTTGTTTTAGAATAATATCTGTAAACAAACAACTATTTTAGCAAAAAACAAAAATGAAGTACAACAAATATTAAATTTACAAGCATAAAAACAGATAAGATTTTGAGAGTTTAATTCAATTTTCCAAATTATGCTATTATGGTAGGTGTAGTTTTCATTTTCGCGTTTTAAGCTGAAAGAAAAACTTAAAGTGACTGAAATGTGGTTCTACAGAAGGATGCTGTGGATATCATGGACCGAGCATGTAAGCAATGAAGAGGTTTTTGAAAGGATGGAAAATGAATTTAATATTGAGCATCAGGAAGAGACAACTAAAGTTCCTAGGACATGCAATGAGGAAGGAGGGCTTGGAGAACTTGATACTAACAGGCTCGATAGAGGGAAAAAGAGACAGAGGAAAGCAGCGGATAACATATTTGAAGGACCTGAGCAGGTGGATAACAAAATGACGGTTGCATGGTGCAACAAGAGAAAGCGTGCTAAGAGCCACCAGGGATAGGGAGATGTGGAAAGCCATGATCACCTACATCCTGAAACAACATGGCACATAAGCGAAGAAGAAGTTTCTATTATTTTGTTCATCCCCGTGTGTACATATTTTGTCCCTAGGAATATATGTCCATGTCATACACATGAATATTTCAAAGACAGCCAGATAAACACCTTAAGACAAGATTCTAAAGACAAAGGTCTGTTCATTAGCAAGTTTATTAAAAGCCAAAAGGATAAAACCAGGAAAAGAAATAAATACGCATGTAAAAATAGTTTGTCAGAATAACAAACAAAGGAAAGGGTAACAGGAAATATGACAAAAGCAGATGGAGGAACACAGAAGTAAGACTGTTTGTACAAATAGGTATAATTGGAGAGCTTTTGAAGAAATGTTTATCCTTCCATTTTATTTCCCCCATTATAGGCATGATATAATAGTATCTTATTTCAAAGACAGAATGGAATGGCTGAAAGGAAAAGGAATGACAAATATGCTTTGTTCTCTGAAAGACTTTATTACCAGTAAGACATACACAAATTCAACATACATATTTACATGTGCCCAACGCAAAGAAAAATATAACATATATCTACACACTAAGCAGAGTGAAAGGTGAACAAAAAGATAGGTTTTTATATATAATATGAAGATTCTGGAAAAACAATGTTTAGGAATCAAGATTCAAACATGCTGGCTTTATCTATGATGTTCCAGGCCATATTCTACAAATAGGAGATGGCAAGTCTTGGATTTTCCTAAATTGAGTAGTGTCTTTCTGTATCTGAGGAAGTTTTATTCCCAAAACAAAAATGGCTTCATGTACTTGTAAGCTATATCATATGCTTGAAGAGGAAGATCTAGTCTCAGCCCAGCTGAAGGGGTCCTGACTAAAAAAGCCACCCCTCTGTTTGCTCCTGTAATATGACTGAAATAGACTGCTACTTTCATCACTGTATAGAGTACATGGATTTGTATTCCCTATTTGCTTTTGCATCATGGGCAGGGCTGTGCTTAGGGCCTCCACAGACCCCGCAAAAGTTTCTTAGGGACCCGCAAGGCTGTGGAAGAATTAACAAAATAATTATTATGATTAACTGGAAAATTATTATCATACTTGTATGTTGAAATAGACAGCTATCAACCCATCTTGCTCTCTCTCTCGCTCTCTCTAAATATATATATATATATATAATCTTAAATAGAAGCCTTCCAGGCCTCAAAAAGGCCACAAATTCTTTGTAATTAAAAGAAAATGAACTTGAGAGAGAAATAGATTATAGATATCTGTTTCAACATACATAAAAAGTAGCTAAAAGTTATGAAAACTGTATAGCTTCAAAACTCCTATTCAGCGATTCCTTTACAGAACATCTGCATTCTGAAATTATGTTATTTTGTTTAAAGTACAATTTATTGTGGGTTCAGTATGTTCGGTGGGGGGAAGTTGCATTCTGTCAGTAGAAGGGCCCACAAGGTGCATTCTGCGGAGGCCAAGATGTTGCTAAGCATGGCACTGATCATGAGTTAATTAATATATTAAATATTTTGTTTATATGAATCTGATGGACATGTTTTTTTTTGTTTCTTTTTAAAATAATTTTTTCACCCCAGCAAGGCAGTACTGCCACTGGTGCACAGGGGGCTACATAAGAGAAGAGTGAAAGGTTACATTAAAGTGTGAAGAGAAAGAGTAACCAGCTATGGGGTGTGAGAGAATGGTTAAGAGAAGGATGCGAATACTGGTTTGAAGAAATTTGCATGAGAGTTGAGTGAAAAGGGAGAATAACAAGATACAGGAGGTGTTAGATAAAGAATAAGAGAAGGATGCGAGTCAAGGGGATAAGAGATGGCAATTGACATTGCATTTAAACTTTTGAGGATTGTAGCTATCAGGGAAGCAAGTATACAGAAGGGAGTTCCACAGGTGGAAAGTGTGAGAAAAGAAGCTATTATCAGTCAGGTTGCTTGAGTAAATTCATCTAGAGGGGGCACCAGGAAGCTAAGCTTTTCAAAGCCAAAGCTGTGAACATATTTGTAGAAGAGACAGAGGAAAGTTACATCTTGTTAGTGAGAAAGTGACTGGGACTGAGCTACCAGGTAAAAATTGATTACATTGCAGATTTTTCTTTGGATCTTGTCAACAACCCTGAGATGAATACCTGGGGCGTTCGACTAGATATAGCAACAGTAATCAATTCATGGGTAGATGGTTGATTTGTATATGTGTAAGATGGATTATGGGGAGAAAAACTTTCTGGCCCGTCACGGTGATCCAACCTACCTAGCTGTGGATGTATCTACTGATTCAATGTAGTCATTCCCCTTGAGGTCAGCTAAGAGGGTGAAGCTGAGGAGGTACATTGTATTGCTTTTGGGGAGACTAGCTTGATCCATGCTGATGGTGGGGCAGGAGTGACTGTCTATGGTAGTTAATGGATAGCAGTTTTGTTTAGGAAGCATTAAAATTCACAAATTTCTTACCCCAGTTCAACACGGATTGAAGGTCTGTTTCAAGATAAGCAATGAGGTTATCTTCATCTGCTTTGGTAGATTTCTTACAGAGGTGAGAATCAATAGTGATGGTGTCAGTGAAAATGCCTAATCAGGATTTGATTACATCAGAGAGATCATTGATGAAGTTCAGAAAGAGAGTTAAACCTAGTATAGAGCCCTGAGGTCACACGTGTTCATGTGATAGGATCTGGATGCATGCCTGTTCAAAATTACCTTTATTATGCGGTTTGACAGGAACAATTGAATCAAATCAAATAAGTGTCCAGTAATACCATAGCCTTGTAGATTGTGCACAAGGCCTGTGTGCCAGATTCTAATGTTCCAAAATCTAGTAGCTTGCTTTGGTGATATCCAGGGAAACAGTTCAAGCTTTGCCATTCTTTTCAAGAACCTGGCATATGTACTCAGTGATGGTCATTAGTATATAAATAGTAGACCTGATAAAACAGAAGCTATTATGTCTGTCGGAGAACAGGTTATGGGTGATGAGATGTTGAACTATTTCATCATCGATGATAGTCTCGAACACTGCTGCAAATCAGTAGGAGGCTGATAGAGCAATAATTAGAGGAGTCCAAGTGTTCTCCAGAGTTCTAAAATACAGGTACCATAGATGAGAACTTATAGCAGGCAGGAAATCAGGAAGCAGAGAGGCAGTAGTTATAGAGTTAGGAGAAGAGAGTTCAGGGACACATTTCTTCAAGATAATGACCAAGATTCTGTTGCCTCCACTCACCTTATGGAGGTTAAGCTTTGAAATTATATTAGAGAGAGAATTATGCAAACATTCCTTAGCTGAGTCTGAGTTCTAGGAGAGAAGTCAGGTGCAGATACTCCAGATGAGTCAAATGTGGAGTTGCAGGAGAATCAGCAAGCAAAGAACTTAGCCTTGTTTGCTGTGGCTATGAGAACCTCAAGTTTATTGTTTAAAGCAGAGATGGAGATTTTGCTGTTGTTCAACACATTTTTGCAGTCACCAGTAGTTTTTGGAGTTGAACTTGCAGGTTGCTATATGCTGCTACATTCTATTAGTAACAACAGCTTAGCATCACTTAGAATCCTTTTACACTCACTATGAGCAGAGGCAAGTAGGCGACTATTATGGTCAGACACATGGCTCCAATATTGCTGGTAGAAGTTATTCCTGTGGACAATGGCAGCTAATTAGGCAGGAGAGAACCACTGAGACAAATGAAGTTTAACACAGAAATTCTTGGCTAGAATGAAAGCATCGATGCTAGCTTTTAGCAAGAAGGTGACCTAAGAGGCGCAGTTCTCAACAGAGAAACTAAACCCTTTTTCTCAAGGGATGTCACATAAAATTGTGGAACAAATCCCAGTAAGAAATTCTGTATTTTATTTGATCATCTCCTGCCAACATGAGTATTCATCCACTAGTATTAAAAATGATTCATCCCTGATATGCACATAGTCCATTTGCACTCTAATCCAGGGCTGGGCTTCCTTAGGCTACGAATGAATTTTTTTCTGCCTAAAACTTCTTACCTCATTACACTTTGGACAATTAATATACTTCTTGACATCATTAGAATACCCCAGCCACCATGCTTGCTGTATTAACTTTCTTCATGTTGCTGTTACTCCACAATGCACATCATCATGCACACCTCTCAATACATCTTTTCTCAACACCTGTGGAGCTACTATTACCTCTCCATTACATATACCATTCTCTATGGTCAACTTGTGTCTTGCCTCCTTGAATGGTTGCTCCACCATCGATCAGTTGTTCCATCTATTACTTCTTATTCTTTCCATACCTGTGCTTAACACCGGACCCTGCTCAATTTCACTTTTAAGTTTATTTATAGGAAACATATCTGTTTCCATTCAGTGAATTATTCTATCCTCCCCAGTTTTGTGTTTCTCTTCTATTCTGTTCACAAACTGTAACCAAGGCATCCACATGAGGAACAATGTTTCCTTTCACATATATTATGTCAAAATCAAACGCTATGATTTTTATCAGCCAATGCAGTATCCTTGAAAATGTAACCTTTGGCAATTCTTTCCTCAGGGTGAAAATAAATTCCAATAGTTTGTGATCTGACATCAACAAAAAATTTTTACCTAACAAAACTTTCATGCCCTTTCCATGCACCATACAATCCTTAATGTCGCTTTCTCAATATTTGAAACATTAATCTCTACCGACGTTAACCTCCTTGACAAATACATAATTGGATGTTTCCCTTGCAATAAAATGACAGCTATCGCTTTTTTACCTGCATCAGTGGTTATGGTTATTTTTTTTAGAATCGAACACTTTTTTTACTGGTTTTCTTATGATTGTCTTTAGTACTTCAAAAGCACTATTTTGTCTTTGTATACACTCACACTTCTGCTCTTCTTGTTCAACTCTACAGCTAGCTCAATTATTTCACTGTACTTTGGAATACACTTGCTGTAGAAGCTTATTACCCCCCAAAAAGGCTCTAATTCCCTTTATTTGGTGGAGTCACTATATCTGCAATCTTTTTTGTCAACTCACATCAGGTGCTATGCCTTTTTTTTTTTGATATCTGATAGCTCAAATATGACAAATTATTATAATAAAATTGCATTTGTCTCTGTTCACCATTAATCTTGCCTTTTTTAATCTTGTTAATATTTATTCAATTTTATCCTTTAATTCTTCCTTGGTTTTTGCTCCTACCCTATATTCTTAACAAAAAAATTAAGTGATGTCCAGTTACTTCCACTTCGAATCATCTTTTCTAAAATGCCATGTTGGATGATTCTGTTAAATTTTGCTACCACGAAAGGAAGTATGTGAACTGGAGTTTTTCTCGCCTCTATATATTTAGGGCAATAATTCTCTTTCAACCGAATACTCACTTTATACCCTTTCAACAATCCTATTCTGATTTCTTGTGTCTTCATGGAATTTATCAGTTTTGCTGCATCCACTTTTAACACAATGCATGGTATGCTACCACCACAATTGGAATTACAACTAATTTCAAAGGTGCCCTGAAATAAACCCATTGTCTTTATGGTTGATCCATCAAACTGCTTTAATTTCACATAGCTTTTTTTAGTTCAGGTCATTGCAACTTAATGCAAAGATTCTTAGGTATTAAAGTTATTTCACTTCCAGTATCCACCTGCATATTAAATACATGACCGTTTATTATCATATTCTCTCGAGCTTTCTTTTATGCATTTTCTGCAAATATTTGGGCTTCTTCTTCTTCAGTGGAGAAGAAGGAGAAGGAGGAGAAGGAGGACACTTTTCATTTTGCATTTTCTCAACTTGCTTCTCATATTCTATCACCCCGAGCAAGGTGGTAACGCCACTGATGTGCAGGGGGCTACGTAAGAGTGAAAAGATTGGGAAAGAGAAAGCCGGAAACCACATCCTAAACAGGGAACAAGGGATGAGCCTCTTAACCTGTTCAATAGACGAGGGTGGAGTGTGAACCGGGCGATAGTTTAGTCTATCTACTCCAATTGAAAAAGAAAAAGAAAATAAAGAAAAGAGTGAAAAGGTTGGAAGAGAGAAAGCCAGAACACACATCCTAAACAGGGAACAAGGGATGAGCCTCTTTACCTGTTCAATAGACGAGGGTGGAGTGTGAACTGGGCAATAGTTTAGTCTATCTACTCCAATTGACAAAGAGAAAAAAAAAAGTTTTAACTTAGTTAAAGTCGAAATGAAATTTGAATGGTAAAATCATTTACAATAGCAAAATAGTACCTATGTCAATAATTAAAAAATTCAAACAAATTCAAATGAAAATTAAGGCTAAAAATTACAAAATTAAAAAATTAAACAAAAATTAAGGTTAAGAATTAAAAAACACAAAAGCATGCAAGATTCAACATACCAGATAGTTAAGACATACTGAAAAAGTGAAACGAGCGTCCGCTTTGGTTGGATACCGTTTTTTAATTTTCCCAGATATTACTGGCATGTCTTCCTCCATCTTGGCTAGCTTAAATCAGGAGACACAGAGAGACACAGAGAGAGACAGAGAGAGAGAGAGACAGACAGACAGACAGACAGAGAATGGCCCACAGCGCATGCCTCAGCACCCAGGCTGAGAGTGAGGAGGGGGAGTTCAGAATGACCAGTGCTATACCCTTAGAAATTCTTACATACATTCTGAAAATTATTCCTTCTTTTACAATTCGAACATAGTTTTCCTAGTGTTGGACATTGTATTTATTCATTTCATGCATTTTCCCACAGTATTTGCATTTCATTCTGAATTTAGTTGTATTCATCCTGTATGCTTTGAGCTCTTCTTTTGGTTGTAAATATTTTACACTTGTTTCCAAATTCATTCAGCTGCTTTGGAGAAGAATCAATTCATATTCAACCAACATTTCTTGCATTCTCAACTTTTCAAACTCGCAATACTGAGCTCGCTTTTTAAGCCTAAACAGGGACTGCCTCACAGCTTCCTCTGGTCACTACCCTGCTTCCAGAAACTTGGTCCTTCTGGCAATAACCAATTCTTTCTTTGGTTGACTGTTCTTTTTAATGAATCTGACAATTTTTTCAAAAGTCATTTGTTCTTTGGGTAAGACATGGTAGAAATTCTCATTAAATCCTCACATCCCACAGTCGCCAAAAACAAATCTGTTTTATGATTCTCTCCTCCTTCCATCCTTGAGTCCTTCAAGTTTTTAACTCTTACCAATGCCACAAAAGCCCACATTCACACTTCAACATGCTCTGCATTATCCAACAAACCCAAGGATCCTATTGGCAATGCCATTGTTGAGTTTCGTATATCTCTGTGTGTAGCAATAATCGTGACGTATCTCCGCTTGTAGCAATAGACTGGACATAGCTCTCCTTGTCAAGTGTGATGCAATGGATTGCTGCCTGATTTGTTAGCTACTTACTATATAAATAGTAACGGGCTAATTTGCATGGGCTACTGCAGTGCTGTCTTCAAAAGGAGCATTCATATTTAGCCTTCACATGTTGTGCAAGGCATAAATTTATGTAAGCATCTTTCTATTTTAAAAGACAGAGAAATGATAAAATCCTGGTATGTTTAGGATTGCATAAAATTGGTTAGAATCTTCTTATTTAAGGAGGACAACACAGAAGATTTGGAAAGAATTAGATAAGTCTAATAGTTATTATGAAGGTGAGTGGAGTTATCACTAATAATGACAATGTTTTGTTTCTATTCATCTTCCCACGGTACCTCAGACTTAAAACAGAAGCCTATATCAAGTGACTTGTTGTGGTAGCGCTGCTCTGTATCAAGAGTGGTTGTTAGAAGACCCTTTTTCTGGCAACAGGAGTTTGCACCATGCTACACATGCAACAGAACTCAGCCATGGCTGTCAGACAATTTCTGCGACCACATCACCCTTTACATCTCGCCACCTAACTTCTCAAATTGGAACCTCTTCAATTATATGTTAGGGGTGCAGTTGAATGAGAGACAAACAAAACTCCTTGCAAAACCAAATATGAACTAAAGTCAAGGATTATGGCAATATTCACCAACTCAACAGGGAGACCATCAAGAAGAGTTGCAGGAGATTCTGAAATTGTTTGGAGCCCTGTGTCAAAACCAATTACAATTTTATTGAATAGATTTATTCTTTAGTATTTTAAGATATTTTTGTGTAATTTTAGTTAATATATATGTTAAAATGAGGCATCACTGTGAAGATCTCACCCTGTATATATATATATATATATATATAAGTTTCATTAAAGACAACTGAGAAAGTACAGCAATTAAACTTTTTATTCAATTTTTTTCTGTGTTCACATAAGTGTTTTCTTTTTGAGATATGAAGTGTGAAAAAATGTCCAAATATTCTATAGATCTGAACGCTTTCAATTATTCTATTATTCTGATAGAATAGAAAGTGCTGGGAGATATATAACATTTACATGTGGAGTATCACCAGCCTGTATCTATGTATATATATAGATATTCAAATATAGAATACTGCACTTTGAGTAGATGTGTTAATAAAACAGAGCTTGATATAAAATAGCAGATATAAAATTTATAAAAATAATAAAAATGCATTTAACTCAAACAGTGAGAATTTAAATAGTCATCCGTAGACAGATCTGTTTGGCTGTATCACATCTCATCAGTACGGTTAGACTCTGATTGCTTTTAACCCAGGATGGAAACCCGACCGAATTGGCATCAGTCGGCGATTCTACCTCTGAGCTATGGGCACTTCATAAAACAAGGCAGACTTTTTAATGCATATATTATCATTATACATGCCCAATAGCCAAAGTGCTCTAATTCATTACTGAATGAGCGATGCATACATGCCAGAGTAGCTACTGTTTTTCAAAGTCTACCATTCTTCCAGAGTGCTCAATCAGGGTGTGAGAGGGATATAAGAGATGAAAGTCAATGGTGAAAACTGGCAGTAAATATTTCTATGGCTATATTGAGAGATATTCATAATTGCAGAATATTTAGACTTGTATACAGATCACCAGTGGGACTGAAGTTTTACATACAGCCCAAAAATAAAAAAAGAATAAAGTGGTTGGATCCTCATACAGTGAAATCAACAAATCCATCATATATATATATATATATATATATATATTGTAATTTGTGACAACAATCTCTTTTTTATGCAAGTTCATTAAAAATGACAGACAATGTGGTATGGTTAAATTCTTATATAATTTTTCTTGTATGCTTAGAATTTTTCCTTTTCAGACCATAAATTATATAAAAATTGTCCATATGTTTTATTTTTCTGTGTGCTTTTGACTGTACTTTTAGCAATCATCAAGGACAAAATTTATTTTACTTGTAACTGAATATACATTATTTGTATGTATGTGTTTATAGTCAAGTATGTGTATGTTTTATGTTCTGAACAAGGTAAGCAAGTTGTTGCTGTGTTTGTGGTTGATTTTATTAAGTGTTAGATTTTTCTTTTTGATTAATAATGCTTCTATTATTTTTAACCTTCTTTTGTGCGTGGGGGGGATGCTATTATGTTTGTATTATCCACAATTATGGATAGAATTTGGTTAATGTCCGTGTGTGTGTTTAAATGAGATTGAAAGAACTATGGTCAGAGATATGCACATTAGTCTTCTCATCAAACAGGTTGTATTATATCTAATATAATTATTTAAGAATCTGCTATTGATCAAGAACACATTCCTTAAAAGGACATGTAAATTTGTAAATATTTGTTCTCTGAAGTTTAGATCTTGCAGGTGAATTGTTATTTTTGATAATGAGATAAGCAGTTTTAAATTTTGTGTAATAGATAATTAATTTAATTTTTTTTGTTTAACAGGACTGTCATATTTCTGGATGATGTTTTGAAGTGAAGATTCATCCAGTTTATGTGAAATATGCATTTGATCTTTATAGAAAATTTTAATGTTATTGTTTTTTTTTTCTATGTCTGTTGTTACTTTTGATCACATTACAAAAAATGTCTCATATGTCTGTCATTTTAAATATGTCAAATTAAGCCTATAACACAATTTTTGAATTCATCGTAATAACAATCTCTGCTCTGAAATGTATCATAATGTCAACTAAAGTAAACATGTTATGGAAATTAACAAAGATTAATGAAACCCGTTATAAACAACTGACACTTTGAAATGATTTGTTTGAACATTATTTTTGACCGATACTCTTACTTAAGTAGATTTTCTGTTTATAATCAAACAGTATTATATATTTATTTTTACCAGCCTGATTATTTTACGATAAATTTTTGTTACGAAAATGTATGTTAATTTCTGTAACATGTTTACATTTGTTGAAATTACGATACATTTCAGAGCAGAGATGGTTATTAGGATGAATTAGAAAATTGTGTTATAGGCTTAATTTGACTTCGTTAAGACTGATTGTCATTCATGGTCGAGAGGTCTATGACACCCCAAATCACATGGTGGCTTATAGCATAGAAATGAAATCCTGCAATCACTCCTGCATGATGTCTGTTTCAAGGTTCTGTACAATATTCAGACCAATATATCTATGTATATATTTATATGGTAATTATTACTATTATAATAATGCCATAATGCAACTCAATAGCTATAAATTTTTGGTGTTAAAACACCATCATCAGGCAGTAAAATTTTGTTAATTGGTAATATATAAAGATAAGGAGAATTAAAAAAATAAAATAGAAATAAATAAAAACATAAGAAAGGTGTGTGTATGACTTATAGACGGTAGTGTTTAAATGTTATGTCACTGAAAGTCAGACATATTAAAAATTTTAAACTGAAAAAGAAAAAAGAAAAGAGAAAAAAATAAAAACAAAAAAAGTAAAACAAAGAAGAGAGAAGATGAAAAAAGAGAAAGAAAGGGAAAGACTAGCAAAGAAAAATCTGAATGTTGAAAAAAATAATAATCTGTAATAATCAGCAATAACCTGTAATAATCTGTAATAATCAGTAATAATCTGTAATAATCTATTCTACCACATTCAGTTGAACACAGAATTAACAATACATACCTGCTAAAATAACGAACAATAATTTTTCGTTTGGTGATGCCATTCAAAATACATATGTCTTCCATTGTGGACCACCTAACAGATAAGTCAAGCTGCACTCAAGATGTTAGTGTAGACTGGTTCTCTATTTTTGCCAGGTGACACTCGTTGTTCCATCTGAAGGTGTTGGATACAGTCTTCTTAAGGTTTAGGGAGTGCTGTCTTTGTAAACAAAGAGAGTGTTTGCTTGGACTTGCTTTGCTAGGTGTCTAGCATCTTCAGGTGTGATAACATTAGCAAAAGGAATTTTTTTACCTGCTCCCATTCATTCATGTCATCCATTTTATATGTGTATAGTCTTCATAATTAGAGTTCTGATGAGTGGGATGGAACTTGTTGGCTGATATTGTTTTATTAATATTTAGCATGACTATATTCACTAGCCTCCCCACAAAAGGCCGGATGTGACACATGGTCATTTTAAAGTGGGAGTTCCCGGCCATATAGCCGGGCCAAAAATATGTCTGTCTATTTTTACCGAGTCGTGGTTCTGCCCTCCGGCGGAACCACGACTGGGCTTTGTGCTCTCTGCTCGGAAGCAGAGAGCGCCCTCTACCGAAGGCAGAGTGCTGACAGTGTCAACAGTAGCAGAGGCAAGTCTCATCTTCAACACATTTTATTAATTAGTCATTAGCATGACTAATTAATAAAATTATTGTTTTTACTGCCATATTAAAATTTTGTACCACTAATATATATATATATATATATATATATATATATTAGTCAACCACATACAAGCCTGTTTTGCTGTATCACAGCTCATCAGTGTGACTAGACATCCACTTGCTTCTGGCTTGGACTGAAACTCAACCGATTTAGTGTCATTTGAAGTTGCTAAACCCTAAGCCATAAGCGCATGGAATCAGGGAAGGGAAATTTTATCGTGTTATATACAAGCGGTGTATACACACACCAGTCACCAAAAGAACTCAATTCATTGTTGAAGATTAATGCATAATTCACTGAAGTGGTAACTGTTTTTAAAATGTTCCTCTCTAGAGAGCTCAATCATAATGAGAGCATAATATACTAGTCATCCACAAATGTATATTTATATACATGTACCTAGTAGCAGAAAATTATGCATAGCTTTAAATAATTGTTGATTTTATAATATTTTTATTAAAGTGTGCTTTTTCTAAACTAAATGAATAATTTTTAAACTTTTGCAACCAATTTGCAAATTTGAGATTTTTGGTTTAAATAAAAATTCTTTTAATTGTTTTTACTAGATTAATATATATATATATAATCTGGTACTTAACAGTGAATGTATAAATATGTGTGTGTGTGTGTGTGTGTGTGTGTGTGTGTGGCTTTGGCAACTAAACTTTAAGAAGGCATTTCCTTTCTGGTGCTTGAGGCTTACTGATGGGTGATGAGATCAAAACACAAAAAATATATTCTACAAATGTGGCTGCAGGGTAATGTTTAAGAAATGTGTTGAAGATGAGTTTGTTTTTTTTACTGAAACTTGAATTTTACAAGTTTTTATTTTTCTCAACAATGATTCTGCACATCTAATTTTTTCCCCAAAAATGTAAGATATATCCTGGAAGTATGGCTGTCAAAATTATGCATATGAACAAAATTGAAATGTTAAAAACTTGGAGAATGCTACCAAATTATGCATAGGACCTCCCTATGCTTAAATAACCATAACTACACAATGTAGCATGTGCATTGTGGAGCATTGGATATCGGCTCGGAACGAGAAATCGGGGGGCTGAGTTCGAATTCCAGCCAAATTCATTGCATTCACTTACATGCAATACCCTTGGGAAAGGTATTTAATCCATCTATTCCTTCCAGTTATGGGTTAAATAACAGGACAGACTGGGTTCTATAGCCTTGGTCAGCAACCAGTCTACCGCAGAAAGCAATGGCAACCTACTGCAGGATCTTCTGCCTAGTCAGTCATGTTTGTTTCGAGACATGATTGCCCAAGCGTGTATCACGTATGGCACTTAACTGACTGACTGACACAATGTGGCATTGTGTCTGTGAGTTGGTTTGTGGGTATATCTCCACACACATTTCAGTTGGTCGACTGGTGTAAGACAGGCAATAGAAAATGACCAGACAGAAAATGAAGATATGATACAGAGGGTGTCAGCTGGTAAAACATAGCACAGAAGTGCTTTTCAAAGCTTGTAAGTGATGATGCATATATTAATATCTATCTATCTCTCTACCTATCTATCTATCTACCTATCTATCTATATATCTATCTATCTATCTATATAAATGTGATTATATATATTTTTATACTCATCTTGAAAACCTTCCTCAAAAACTTTCGAATGAAGAAAAAAATGGTTTTAAAAAAGAAAGAGCTTAGGACATGAAAGTCTGTCAAAAGTGTTTGGACAGAAATCAGCACAAAGCCCAAACAAAAAACCCAACATGAGTAATCATCTAACAGAAAGCACTCAGTACAAAGGTAGAGTGAACTTAATAAAACCTAATGAGCCAGACAAACCTACTTAGGGTTTCTCCTAAATGGATTGTCAGAGCTAGCTTTCCCTGATGATCCATTTAGGAGAAACCTAGGTATGTTCGTCTGGCACAATAGGTTCTATTATATATAAATATATATATATATATATTCATCTCACCCCAAGCAAGGCAGGTGCATAGAAAGTTACATAATAGGAGAGTGAAGAAAGAGGAGAACAGGTCACAGTAGGTGTTGGAGAATGGGTAAGAGAATGGACAGATACATGAGTGTGCAGAGAGCTGCATGAAAGGAAAGTGTAGAGAAGAGGGATGGTAATCAAGGAAATACAAGGTGAAAGTTGTTATCTAGTTCTTTTTATTGTTTTTGGGATACTATTTGAATTTAGTATGTGTGTGTGTGTGTGTGTGTGTGTATGTGAATGTTTTTTGTCTTTTTTGTTTTTTCCATCTTTGAATTTCGTGTGTCTGTGTGTATATCTTAGATTTTTCATGTTGTTTTGTTGAGGGAAGGCTTGTTTTTTTTTTATAAATATTTCTTCCTGCATCATGAGTGTGTCAATCTGCATTTTGGTAGATACGCATTACTCTGAATTTACCTCCATTGCATTCATATAAATGTTGGGAGACATATAATTTCCTGTCCTGTTATTGACGAGTTTAATGTTACTTCTGTGCAGGGCTATTCTTTTATTCAGGCCTTGTGTCACCTGTGTATATTTTTGCACATTCATTGCATTGTAGAGCATAAATTACATTTTTAGAGTTGCAGCTCGATTCTGTTTTTATTTCAAATGTAGATGTGTTTTTGAACTTGAAATATTTTCCTTCTATTATTATGTTGCATACCCAACATCTTTTTTTGTTGCATTTTGTGACCCCCCTGTGTTGTGCGTTGCTCAAATTTTAATTGAGGTTTGGATGTTTTTTAAATTTTGAGGTTGGCATTTGCTTTCAATTATTTTAATTATCTTTAAGATTTCTTTTATTTTATTATTTTTGTTGGATAATTCTATGTGTGTTTTGATCTTTACAAATAATTCTGGGTTGTTTTAGTTGTGTGTAGAAATGTATGCTAGAATGTTGTTTTTTTTTTTTGTTTTTTTTTATTATGGAGAAATTCTAATGATATTTCTTCTGCCAGTTGAAAACCTTGTTTATTAGTGGAGTGGGATATCCTCTTATTTGTAATGTTTTTTGTAGTTCCTCTAGGCATATTTTACGAAGGGTTTCATCAGATACTACTATGCAAATTCATCATGCTAGGGGTTAGGGGATGGATTTTAAACAACTTTTAATGTGGTTACTCTTGAAATGGAGGTATTGCTGGGTGTCTCTGGGTTTATGGTGTAATTGTTTTAGTTTTTTATGAGTATTTCTAGGAATGGCAATTCATTGTAGCTATATTCTAGCATGAACTTAATTTTGGCATGCAAGTTTTGTAGTAAATTGTGTAGTTTATTTATGTCTCCCCATGTTGATCTCCATATAAATAAAAAAAACTCAGCTTTATGCACAGTAGAATATTAACAAAAAAGTATATTTTTGTAACCTCTTGTGGTATGAAGGTTAGGAAATGTATACTGTCTCGAATGTAGTTTTTTATTTTTGTAGTGTATGGTTGTAATATTTTATCTATTAAGTTGCTTAGTCTGCTTGTAGGGCAGGCTGGCCCTACTACAGTGGGTATTCCAATTTTTGTTCCTAGATAGCTGCTTTAATTGTGATTAATTTGTGTATCTTTGGGAGTTCATAAAAATTGCTGCCTTTTGAAACATATTTTTATAAAATGTAAACACACCAATAGTTAAGAGTATTCTATCTTGTAATGACATTGAACAAGCATTCCACAATGTAACCAGAGAACATAGCGTAAAGTCATAAATAACTGCTGTTTATGAAATTTTCCCCTCTCTGTAGTGCTCAGAGAACATAAATAAACGGTCCCCAGACAGGCCTGTTTTGCTGTATGACACCTCTTTTGTGTGGCTAGATTAACTGTTTGAAAATTGGAACCGACTGAAGATTGAAACCCAACTAATTTGTCAGCAGTCACTGATTCACTCACCATTAAAGTTATATATATATATATATATATATATATATATAATACTGTTTCAGATAAAATAACCCTCTCCAAAAGTTAATTAATACCCATGTTACCCACAAAATAAAAAATGAATATTATATTAATAAAATAAAATAAACCCATACAATACTAAAAAGTCACTCTTTTTCATCCATTCATAGATAGTAGTCAAATAAAAAGTGTCTACCCATTTAAAAAATCTAAGGTCCCACTATGTGAATTACCCAGACAAAACTAACAAGTGACCTGTCTAGAACTAAGCTACATTGCGCACCACTCTCCTAACCCAAATCTGTATCTCTGTGGTTACAAACTGCTGATGAAGCAGCTTTGACATACTAAATTCCCATCCCCCACAGCACCTACATATCACATTCCCAAAAATAAATTGTTTCCACCATTTATTTTCAGTTCTACAAACCACCTGAAGAGGAGCAGTTGTGCTCCGAAACATGAGAATTTTTGTGTAGTGATACTATGCTTTTATAAACTATTGTAACAACTATTACAATATTTAATATATATATATATCTTAAATAAGGAATCTTTTCAAAATTTCTTAAAATTATTGTTTCAATCTAAGACTTTGCATGAACTCTAAATTTAATTATGCAATGAATGTAAACTTTTTAAAGAACTGTTCATCTTTGTATGTCTAAAATAAAAATACTTTTTCTTATCTTTTTGTTTGATCTTTTCATTTTAATAAAGCCACTTTGATACAAAGGGTTACTGAATTTGAGTTAATATGAAAAAAATATACTAGCAAGAAGAGAAGAGAATAAAAGTGCAATAACTAAAAAACAAAATATAATGACTGATATTGCACTTAAATCTTTGAAGATCAAAGTTGACAGAAGCTGGAAGAGATTTCCACAACCCAGAATTGTGATAGAAGAAACTGTTACCATAGAACTTACACTGACATCTAGACATTTCAACTGTAAAATGATGAGACTTAACTACCAATCTAGTACTGCACTTAAATTCACAAAGTCTAGGTACCATAAATGACAGTTTATCAAAACAATTACCATGAAAGTATCTATAGAAAAGGAACAGGAAAGTCATATTATGGATGTGAAAAAATAACTGAAGCCAAGATTCCACATGCATAGCCATAACATTGCAAATTCTTCTATGTATTTTATCAAAAATCTCTAAATATATAGCAGGAATACAGATCAAATGTGGCAAAATATTCAAGCAAGGAGGAATGGTAAATGGATATAAACAGAAAATAGATGTTGAGATTTTAATATCCACTGTAAATTCAGCAAATACACAAAAATAGAAAGGGGTCTGAGACAATGATGTGCCTTCTCACTGGACTTAATCAAATCATACAGTGAGAGAATTCTGAGTGAATTAGAAGTCTATTCATTATTGGCATCCACAATCTTAACAGTATGCTATGCCATTGATATATTGTAATAGCAGACACAGAAAGAAAACTCCTACAGAAGGTAGTGAAGAAAAGTGAGAAAAAAGGACAAGATAGAAAGAATGGTTGTTAGTAAAAGAAGCAACCCAACAAACAAATTACAAATCAAGTAAGTACAAAAATTTAAATAATTGGGAAGATTTTGAACAGAGGAAAATGCATGACACTGTAATCGGAAGGTCCATTGGGATACTGAAAGTTGCTTTACCAAAGCTAATAAAAAAAATAAGAAAAAAAAATAGTTATAAACAAATAAGAGAGTAATATGGCTGTGAATGCTGGACAATCTCATCACAGATGAGGAAGTAACTCAAAGCAATGGAAATGTGGTTCTACAGAAAGATGCTGGGAATTTCATGCATTGAACATGAAAACAATGTCAAATGTAAACAAAAAGAATGTAATACTTAAAATCAGAAAAAGATAGTTGATAATTTTGTTAAACAGACAGGAAGAAGAAAAGAGGGTTTGGCCTATTTGATACTCACATGAACATCTTTAAAGAGTTAATGTCTTGTGCATAAATAACAGATGGAAACATTTTCAGTGATGAAGGTATAGTATTTTCAAACAATTTTGCTGATTTACTTACTAAATGCAGCACACCTGACAAAAATCAAAATTTCTGAAGTGGCTGTAAAAAAAAATTGTAGCAAAGAAAATATATATTTATGAATACCATTATCTAGAAAAAAAATCCACTGACATTTTGGGAGTTCACAGATGCTTCCATTCAATGTTCTTCACAGTAGAGAACACAGCAAGATCTCAAATGATTTAATAATCATTCATCTGCCAATTTGTTTTCTTGGAAAACTGGCATGAAAAATATGCACTGACGGTTCAGCGCATTTGTTCCCCAAGATATGAAGTCATTTACTGACACTTGGCTTCCTTAAATGTCAGAGAATGTAAATGACAGGGCCCTCATGAGAATAGTTCTGGGGATATTGCTGTAGGCTGTTGGTCTTTTAAGACTCTGAACCAAAAGCTAAAGTCAAAAAATGTTTACCCTTACAGCAAAGAAAATTCCCATTGTTTTCTTTACACACATTCATGTTCTTTTAGGCATATCTAATAATCTGCATATGGTATTTTTCAGTTATCCTTGATAATCTGAAAATATGGTGGTGTGGTTCTCAATGTTTTTGCATTTTCAAAATTTGATAATAAAAACCTAATGGTTGTTTACTAATGGGCTTTGTTTTTAGAAGAAATCAACACCATTAAAATGGTTAAACTTGTGGTGAACTCATATACATGATCCCTTATTAAAGAAAAAAATGGTCAGCTTCTTCTAACACTCCAGAAAGTAACTGACCCCTTCTTTCATGCTTTATATTTACCACAGTCACTTTAGACCAGTAAGTGTTGCTTCCATATTTTGGCTGGAGCTATTCAATCCTCATTTTCCAGGCTGGAAAAAAATCTGAAATCATTTATGTAAGTCTTGTGAGAAATAGTTATTTTCCACTATGCATCCTCTTTCCGTGGAGACACAATGTCACAATTATTTACACTGTTTACATTGTTCGGACACTTGTCCACATATTTTTTGCCATATTCACAATATTTTGCAGTTGCATGCATCAGCCTTCTTCAGGTGATTGAAATTTCAAACTGAACTCTTTATTTCTTTCACCAGGGTAGATTGTTCTAGTTCCATGTATCATGCTTCTTCCATATGTTTCATTTATTTCTCTTAAACTCAAATTTCTAAATTTTTTTGTTCCTCTCTTCTGTAGCCAGGTATTGAACTCACAGTTGTTGCATTGAACCAACACTTTTTTTCCACTGGGCCAGGCGTCCTTGAGGTCAGTGTACAACAGCCAAAATGTCATGAATATCAAAAGATAAATGAGGACAACTGTTCGAACATTGTAAATATTACAATAGCTCATCTCAAAAATATAGACAAACAATGTCGCAAGTCTATCACTACTCTACGCAATCATCATTTATCCATCACCCCCCAATGGTGCATAGGGCAGCAAACTTTTTGTTGCTGTTTCTGTAACAAACTGTTTTTTACGGACAGGAACCAGTGCATTTAACACAATATAGCTCTAGACTCTACGCTATGATGTGTTTAATTATTTACTTCTATCAATTCAGACATTTTTTTTTTTTTTAATAAGCGTTTCACCCCGAGCAAGGCATGTCACTGCCACTACTGTGCAGGGGGCTACATAGAGTGGAGAAAGGCTGATTAAATATAGGAAATGACAGAGGGTGGGTGATAGGTGGGTAAGGACACCGAGAATGAGGGTTGGGTAGATGAGAGTGTTGTGAGAATAGTTGGGAGTTAGTGTGATAGGAGGTGTCTATTGACCCTACATTTAAACACCTGGAGATTGTAACTGTCGGGAAAGCAGACTTGTGGAAGGGAGTTCCACAGGCGGGAAGTGTGAGAAAAGAAGCTGTTGGAGTAGAATTTACGGCTACATCTTATTTGTTTAACTGTAAAAGGGTGGGACCTAGTTGCTAATCTAGTATCTCGTGTAAATTCGTGCTTAGGCGGCACCAGTGATCTAAGCTCATTGGAGCAGAAGCCATGAAAGTACTTGTAGAAGAGGCACAGGGAAGCCACATCACGCCGGTGAGAGAGCGGCTGCAGCCGGTCTGCCAAGTCAGTATCAACCACGTTACAGATCCTCCTTTGTATTTTGTCAAGAAGCCCAAGGAGAGCAGCAAGGGCACCCGACCAGATATGGCAGCAATATTCAATACACGGACAGATGGTAGATTTGTATATGTGCAGAATAGATTCAGGTGGGAAAAATTTCCAGGCCCTGCACAGGGAGCCCACTTTCATAGCAGCAGATTTGGCAATGGATTCAATGTAGTCATTCCATTTGAGGTCCGCCGAGAGTGTAAGGCCAAGGAGGCGTAGTATTTTACTCTCTGGGAGGCTAGCCTGTCCCATGCTAATGGGAGGTAGATGCGATTGTCTATGGTGATTAGTTGATAACAGCTTTGTTTTAGAGGCATTGAAATTTACCAACCATTTCCTACCCCAGGCCACTACGGATTGGAGGTCCCTTTCAAGTACGGCAGCGAGGTTCACTTTGTCGTCCAGACCTGGTTTCTGATCGATGTGGGAGTAGATTGTTGTGTTGTCGGCATACATGCCAACTTGGGATCTAATGGTGTTGGGGAGATCATTAATGTAGATCAGAAAGAGCGTGGGACCTAGGATAGAACCTTGAAGGATGCCTGCATTCGTCTGCTAGTTTTGGGAGGCATGCCCATTTAATACCACCTTCAATGTGCGGTTAGAGAGGAAAGACTGGATGAGGTCAAACAGATGTCCAGTTATCCCATAGCTCCGCAGTTTGCACAAGAGGCCAGCATGCCAGACCCTGTCGAATGCTTTGGAGATATCCAAGGCAACGGTTCGGGCTTCACCATTCTTGTCGAGTGCCTGGTATATGTACTCGGTAATGGTCGTTAGCATATCAGCAGTAGACCTGGTGATGCGAAACCCATACTGTTTGTCAGAGAGAAGCCCATTGGCCATAAGATGCTGAATCACCTTGGCATTGATAATGGCTTCGAAAACTTTGCCAAAGATTGGAAGGAGACTAATAGGACGGTAATTGGCGGGGTCTGAGGGTTCGCCAGAATTCTTAAATATAGGAACTACGCAGGAGGACTTCCAACAGGCAGGAAAGCAGGAAGCAGATAGGCAGAGGTTATAGAGTTTAGAGAGGACAGAGGAGAGTTCTGGGGCACATTTCTTCAGTACTATGACTGGGATTCCGTCACCGCTGCTCGCTTTGTGTGGGTCAAGTTGCGCAATTATCTTGGCGACCAGCGAGGGTGTAATGTGGACGCTATTTAGTTGAGCCTTAGTTCTGGGTGAGAAGTCTGGTGTAGGTATTCCTAACGAGTCCAGTGTCGAATTGGTTGAGAATCTACGGGCAAAGCATTCAGCCTTGTCGGCTGGGGAGGTGAGAACTTCAAATTCATTGATTAGTGGGGGTATTGAAGTCTTGTTCCTGCTGAACACGCTTTTGCAGAGATGCCAGTAATCTTTGGAGCCAAACTTAGAGGATGCTATGCGTTGCCTAATTCTGGTAGCAAACGCCCTCTTGGCTTCGTTCAGTACCTTTTTTCACTTGTTCCATGCTGAGGTGAAAAGGCGCCTGTTTTGGTTCGATGAGCAGCTTCGATAGAGCCGGAAGAAATGGTTCCGGTGGGCAATAGTGGCCGAGAAAGCGGGTGAGAGTTAGTTAGAAGGAAAGATTCTACATTATTAAAGTTACTGCAAATACCTCGTATATTTGTGAAGGTAACACAGATAGGTTTGGGCGATTTACGACTAGCTGGTTTAGGCTTGTGCTGGACATGTCATACTATATCCACAGAGTTGATCCGTCATCATTTTCTATATATCTCATCCCCTATGTTCATAATCTGCCATTGGAAAAAGCTTGAATCTACTTCTTCCTGCTCTCTATCACATTGTTAAATATTGCCACTAAATATTTTTCCAGTTGCATGATACAGTGTCTAAAAATAACTGAGTAGTGGAGTGATTGCTTGGGCTAACTACCATACCATTCCTGCTGAGACAACATTTAAAATCAATTATACTTTGAAAAGGACGATTCAACAAAAAAGTCCACTCAATTTTCTGTAGCTTCTCCAAAAAATGTAATGTATATTTCTAACATAGCTGCTGTTAATATACTTCAGAGAATTTTCCTCTCTGTCAAAAATGTCTGAGATGAATCCTGAAAAATCCTAACAGAACAGTGATGGTTATTCTTCATGCAATTCTTTTATTTTTTTTTTCCAACCAATAAACTTGTTTTACCAGCCAATCAAAAGATTTATTATCTCTTTATATCATGTCTGTACAATTTGATTTCTCCCATCACTTCAATTAATCGATGAATGTTCATAACAGATTCTACAGTTGTTTATCAAAAAACATAGGTGCATAAGTTTTAACATCATCATTGCTCACACATGTTGCAAGCATTAAGTTCTGAATCTTGACATATTAATGATGTTTTTGTATGTTAGTCGATTATTTTCTTTCAAATATAATGTTTTGGTTTCTAAGGAGTTAATGGATATTATTTTTAATCAAAAATGATTTCTATTTAATTTTCATATTTTAGAAATAAACAAAGTAATTTCTAGGGAATTAATAGACTTTAAATTTAATCTCACTGTCGTTAGTACAAAAATATATGAACATTTGAAAAGATTAATCCTTTCAAGAATTTCCAATCCAGAAGAGGTGCATTGATTTTTGTTTTTAATCATTTCACCCCAAAGGAAGGCAGTACTGCCACTGATGCACAGGGTGCCCTATAAGAGAATAAAAGTTTAGGCAGGAGGAGAATGAAGAGAAAGACAAACAAGTTACAGGGGGTGTCCGAGAAAGAGCAAGGTGTGAAGACAGTTGCGAAGGTAGAGAGAAAGGAAAAGAGCAAGATACACAGTGTGACATAGAAAGGAGTCAAGAGTATAAGAGATGGGAATTGACATTGCATTTAAATTCAAATTTAAATTCCTGGAGGTTGTAGCCATCAGGAAAGCAAGTATATGGAAGTGAGTTCCACGGGCAGAAAAAGCAAGAAAAGAAGCTGTTGGAGTAGAATTGTTGGCTGCATTTGGTTGATTTAACTGTAAAAGGGTGGGACCTTGTTGCCAGTGTGGTTGCACAAGTAAATTCTTGAGGAGGTGGCACCAGTGACTTAAATTTGTTGGAGCAGAAGAAATGAAAATATTTGTAGAAGAGAGAAAGGGAAGCCACATCCCACTGGTGAGAAAGTGGCTGGGGTCGAGCTGTCAGTTTGGGACCAATCACATTAAAGATTCTCCTCTGAAACCTGTCAAGAACACTGAGATGACCAAATATGATAAAAGTATCAAAACAATAATTGAGCTTTGCTAAGCTGTGACAATCTCTGGGGCTGACTGGTCTAAAGCAAGCAAGATCAGGCACTGGTTTCTTCTTTAACGATGGATGCTGTTCCAGAGTGTTCATTATCTTTCAGTCAGTTAAGTGCCATATGTGATACACGCTTGGGCGATCATGTCTCGAAAGAGACACGACTGACTGGGCAGAAGATTATCTCGCAGTAGGTTGCCATTGCTTTCTGCGGTAGACTGGTTGCCAACCAAGGCTATAGAACCCAATCTGTCCTATCATTTAACCCATAACTGGAAGGAATAGACGGATTAATACTTTTCCCAAGGGTATTTGCGTGCAAGTGAATGCAATGCATTTGGCTGGAAGTTGAACTCGGCTCCCCGATTTCTCATTCCGAGCCGATATCCAATGCACTACAATGCACGCTTTTCTTTAAGTATCTTAAATGCACAGGCTGACAGATATAATTCACACCTTATAAAAAAACAGGGTCTTTATTGAAAAAACATATTCCGTATAAAAATCATTTAAAATAATAAGAAACAATGTTTTAGCTTTCAACATCATTTGCTTTAAATACTCATAATACTCTCATAGGCTATTGTTTTATTTACTATTTTTTGTCATGTTTTGTAAAGTCAATTTTGGAAGCAACTTGAGTTTGATACTTTGAAGGTTTGCTCAAACTTTATTGTTGTCAATCCATCACTTCTGTTGATTAACTCTTCTAAACTTCATGATTTGGTTATTTAGGAAGTTTTAATAAAAACCTTTATTTTAATGAGTTGTGAATCAATTATCAATTCCAACACCAATGTGCTGATTATGATGTTGGCTATGCTGATGAGACAGGAATTCATAGTAAGGATAAGAATGACAAGAGGGGAGATAGAAAAATCAGGTGTAGCTGACCACATATGGAGGGAGAAACAGGATCACCACCTCCTATGGGATGAAATTAAAATAATAAAGAATGCCACTGGAAACTACATACAAACTTAAGGAATCTACACATATGCTAGGCTTCAAATATCTCCTAAACCAATCGAGCATAGAAATTTAACACAATATGGGAACTAGTAATACAGAGTTCCAGAGAAAATCATTAGTGTCAAAAAATTGCAATCTGAGCTTTAGTAAAACACACTCGAGAAAAACCAATTCACCTCAAAAATACTAGAGAAAACCATTAACATCAAAAAATTGGAATATGAACTCTGATAAAAAAGGGTTACTGGACAATTCAGTTGTTCTTAAGGACACATGGCCCAGTGATTATAGACGCTGATTAGTTCCTGTAACTTGACCCAAAGAGTTTTGAGTTCAATACCAGGCTACAGCAGTGGTGAACAAGTAATTTGCAGGGTTAGAGGGAGATAACTCATGCAAGGACCAAACTTTTTGAACCATGAAAACTCACAACAAAATCCCAAAGACCTTTACCAGATAACAAAAAACACATTACATGAAAGTTTTCAACAGTAGCAACAACTAAAATAGCACATGAAAACCAAAAGCAAAGATGTTGACATTCCACACTGCATCAAACAAACGATTAGGAAAGAAACCTCTATCAATATTGGAAATAATGACAACAGTTAGTGAACTTCAGAAACCTATTTTCTTGAAGAGATTTTATAAATTTTAACTGTAAGTAACTTTGACTGCTTGTTCAATGATTAGCAAATATTTCCTCATAAGGAAATGATTAATATTACCATATTATTAATATTAAATGGTAAATAATATATTAATATATATATGTTGGGGTGCTCTCCACCTTTGTCTACAATAATGGATTGTTCCAAGCACTACATAAAGGAGTAGTGATGATACCTCGGGGGGAGAGACCTCGGAAGTCAGCCGAGTAACAAGTCAGTCGAGTATTTCCGGTAGTGAACCAAAAGTGTGCTATTGGTCAGACTCTTACGTCTCACGACAATATGTTCTACTAAACCCTTGTTCCTGTATTCTACTAACGACCACTTTTGTAAATACTACTCTTCCTGGTAATATACCAATTTACTACAATTCCGTTGTTTGTATTTATTCCACTATAATTCTGTATGTGCAACGTAACAATATATATATATACAGGGTGCCAATAAAGTCACAAAACAGTTACGTGCATAAGGAATTATCAAGAAGGAAATTACTGGGAAAGTAATTGAAACTCACCTTAAGAGAGCTGAATGTGTAATGCTCCTCATGCCAATGACATTTCCACTTAGCTTCTCTACGGCATATGATTTCATTGAATTTCTTTTAAATTGAATCCACTTTACATGCTAGTAACCAAAGAAGTAAATTACTGGAAAGTAATTGAAACTCACCTGAAGAGAGCTGAATGTGTAATGCCTCATGCCAATGACATTTCCACTGAGCTTACGGCATATGATTTCATTGAATTTCTTTAAATTGAATCCACTTTACATGCTAGTAACCAAAGAAGTAAATTACTGAAAGTAATTGAAACTCACCTGAAGAGAGCTGAATGTGTAATGCCTCATGCCAATGACATTTCCACTGAGCTTCTACGGCATATGATTTCATTGAATTTTTAAATTGAATCCACTTTACATGCTAGGTAACCAAAGCATAAATTATTTGAAAGTAATTGAAACTCACCTGAAGAGAGCTGAATGTGTAATGCTCCTCATGCCAATGACATTTCCACTGAGCTCTCTACGGCATATGATTTCATTGAATTTCTTTTAAATTGAATCCACTTTGCATGCTAGTAACCAAAGAAGTAAATTACTGGAAAGTAATTGAAACTCACCTGAAGAGAGCTGAATGTGTAATGCTCCTCATGCCAATGACATTTCCACTGAGCTTCTCTACGGCATATGATTTCATTGAATTTCTTTTAAATTGAATCCACTTTACATGCTAGTAACCAAAGAAGTAAATTACTGAAAGTAATTGAAACTCACCTGAAGAGAGCTGAATGTAATGCTCCTCATGCCAATGACATTTCCACTGAGCTTCTCTACGGCATATGATTTCATTGAATTTCTTTTAAATTGAATCCACTTTACATGCTAGTAACCAAAGAAGTAAATTACTGAAAGTAATTGAAACTCACCTGAAGAGAGCTGAATGTAATGCTCCTCATGCCAATGACATTTCCACTGAGCTTCTCTTACGGCATATGATTTCATTGAATTTCTTTAAATTGAATCCACTTTGCATGCTAGTAACCAAAGAAGTAAATTACTGGAAAGTAATTGAAACTCACCTGAAGAGAGCTGAATGTGTAATGCCTCATGCCAATGACATTTCCACTGAGCTTCTACGGCATATGATTTCATTGAATTTCTTTTTAAATTGAATCCACTTTGCATGCTAGTAACCAAAGAAGTAAATTACTGGAAAGTAATTGAAACTCACCTGAAGAGCTGAATGTAATGCCCTCATGCCAATGACATTTCCACTGAGCTTCTCTACGGCATATGATTTCATTGAATTTCTTTTAAATTGAATCCACTGCATGCTAGTAACCAAAGAAGTAAATTACTGGAAAGTAATTGAAACTCACCTGAAGAGAGCTGAATGTAATGCTCCTCATGCCAATGACATTTCCACTGAGCTTTCACGGCATATGATTTCATTGAATTTCTTTTTAAATTGAATCCACTTTGCATGCTAGTAACCAAAGAAGTAAATTACTGGAAAGTAATTGAAACTCACCTGAAGAGAGCTGAATGTGTAATGCTCCTCATGCCAATGACATTTCCACTGAGCTTCTCTACGGCATATGATTTCATTGAATTTCTTTAAATTGAATCCACTTTACATGCTAGTAACCAAAGAAGTAAATTACTGAAAGTAATTGAAACTCACCTGAAGAGAGCTGAATGTGTAATGCTCCTCATGCCAATGACATTTCCACTGAGCTTCTACGACATATGATTTCATTGAATTTCTTTTAAATTGAATCCACTTTGCATGCTAGTAACCAAAGAAGTAAATTACTGGAAAGTAATTGAAACTCACCTGAAGAGAGCTGAATGTGTAATGCTCCTCATGCCAATGACATTTCCACTGAGCTTCTCTACGGCATATGATTTCATTGAATTTCTTTTAAATTGAATCCACTTTGCATGCTAGTAACCAAAGAAGTAAATTACTGGAAAGTAATTGAAACTCACCTGAAGAGAGCTGAATGTGTAATGCTCCTCATGCCAATGACATTTCAACAGAGCCTGTCTATGGCATATGATTTCATTGAATTTCATTTAATGTGTTCCCCTTAAATTTATATTTCAATTTGGGGTCGTCAGGAGAGAATGTGCATCATTTTGGGGCCTTCCTCAAAGATTTCATTTTTGCAAAGAAACTGAGAAATAATTTACTATTGTTTACTATAGCATTTTATTGCTATTAATCAGAATTAACCAGAAACATTTTAATAATAAATTTCTGGACCATTGATTAATTACTTTGTTTATCTTATTAAGTTACTGTTTAGTGACTTTATTGTCACCCTATATATATATATATATATATATATATATATATACATATATACATATATATATATATATATATATATATATATATATATATATATACTAGCAGTATAGCCCAGGCGTTGTTCGGGTGTAATGAAAGCTTTAAAACTAATCCATGGTCCTGGAGCTCAGACTCTTTGGACATTGGCACAAAAGACTAAAAAGCAATAGTTGTTTCCAGTTAAAGCAAAACCATAGACTGAAAGAAAAATGAATGGATGTCAGTCAAATTTTGATTTCCTGGTATCGATATCAAATAAGTTTTTTTCATCGTAAACTGAATTTTGAAGGCTAAATAAGTCCTCTGAGTAAATGGTATCATGGCTGAAACTAAGAACTACAATTATACCTACTTAGAGCCAAATCTGAAGCAAAAACTAAAATGAAAGGGCTGAAAAAAAATACAGACATACAGGCAGAAAAATAGACACACACACAAATATCTTGCCTTTTATATATATATATATATATATATATATATATATTATAAGTTTTCTGCACTATTTTAAGAACTGCAACCGTGAAACTTCTGAATATCATTTCTTATGTCTTTGTCTATGAGTGATTAAATTTGATTAAAATAGGACCACTCCTTCTATAACCCGATCTTTTTGATTATCGATTGTCAATATTTATCAGGGGTACCTCAACACAAACCTAACTAAGAACACTTGCAGATGATTATAGTACAACTGTGTAAATTTTCAAGGCAATCAGTTCAGCCGTTTCGGAGTCTATAGGTAACGGACACACATGCACACACAGACACATGCACACACACATACACACACACACAGACAAAGTTCCATTTATAAATAAATTTAGATGTAGATTTTGATATATATATATATATATATATTTAGATATATATATATAGATGTATATATTATAAACTGATGGATCAAAGAAATAGGACAACAAATTGGAAATACCAAAAAAAGGCTAACCAGTTATCACTCTTCAGAACCAATAGTATGCAAAGCATATAATGATGTGCACAACAACTAACAAAGGGAAAATATAACCATAAAATCACCAGTATCAATCACAATGAGACCTAGCTGTCCTTATTTTTAAAAAATCCATTCTTACAACACTTATATAATTTATACCACAAACAGATTTATATATACATATATATGAGCTTTATTCCAAATTATGTATCTATAATCAAACAGTGTTGGCAAATCATTTAAAAAGTTTAACAGAATATTTCAGTTTTAGAATTCTTTCATGTGTAGTGCAGTTTCATGAAATGTTAAAATGAAGGGAATTCAACCATTTTCCTTGGACTTTTTATTATGTATGTTATACTGTTTCAGTATCATTTCTATAAGAAAAGGTGAGATTAGGAAAGAAAATGAGAGAGAGATAGAGAGAGATAGATAACATTTGAAATTCAATTCATGTCTTAATATGACAACTTCAATGATTTTATCATTTATTTCTTCACTGTTAATAATAGTGACTGACTCATTTGTCCAGCAAATGACCAACACTTTGAGTCACAGATCTACCACTTACAAAAGTCAAAAGAATGTTCTACAAATAAGCTACAAGAAAACCAAATGCATCGTCATCAGCAAAGAGAGGAGCCCAAAATGCCAATTACAGGTTTGGGGTACTAAAATCAAGTAGGTACAAAAATTTAAGTACTTGAGAAATGTTCTAACAGAAGACGGAATGTGCAACACTGAGATCTGAAGGTGAGTTGGCATGGCAAAGTATATATACCAGAGCCTGGTGCAGTATAGCAAAGCAGGAAAATTTTGCTAGAAACAAAGAAGAGAGTACTGGATTGCTACATGATGTATGTTCTTCAACATGGCAGCAAATGCTAGACAATATCATCAAAGATGAAAGAAAAACAAGAAGCAACTGAAATGTGGTTCACCAGAAGGATGCTGTGGATAACATGGATCGAGCATGTGAGCAATGATGAGGTTTTGGAAAGGATGGAAATGAAAAGGAAATTAATACGGAGCATCAGGAAAAGACAGCTGAAGTTCTTGGGACAAGTGATCAGGAAGGAAGGATTGGAAAATCTGACACTCACAGGTGTGATAGAGGAAAATAGAAACAGGGGAAAGCAGTGAATTTGAAAGGACTGAGCATGTGGCTGACAAAGCAGGTTTTATTGGGGTAACAGGAGAAAGCATGCTTAGAGCCATCTGGGATAGGGTTGCATAACAGGAAAGCATGCAAGAGCCACCAGGGATAGTGGAAGGCTATGATTGCCTATGTCTTGAAGAGACATGGCACATAGAAGAAGAAAAAAATATTGGTATGATGATAACATGATTTTTAATCCTGGGAATGTCTCCTTGCTGGTTAGCACACTTTATTGTATACATTACAAATGAAATCAGATTGGATATCATGGATGTGATGTCATTTTTGCAATGCATGTACCTAATTAGGCCAGCCTTTATTAGTCCCATACATCACTATAGCATATAATATATATTTATGTATTTTTTACTGCCTGATGATAGTGTTTTAGCATTGAAACTTTATAGCTATAAATTGCAGTTTCTAATTATTAATAATAATATTAATAATTACTATATATATATATATATATATATATATATATATATATATATTTATTTAAATTGTGTGTATTTTGGCAGAATTTTTTCATTGAATGCAGGTTTCATTGAATAATATAGACAAGTTTTGTCTATTAATTTTGTGTAGGATCCGTTCATACCGTCTGATACACTTGATGGTGATGTCGTTGAAAGATAACAAAAAATCACAGTATTTGTTGAATTTTTTATCGGGTCT
The DNA here is from genome assembly GCA_037127315.1 of Ascarosepion bandense. Classification (NCBI taxonomy): domain Eukaryota; kingdom Metazoa; phylum Mollusca; class Cephalopoda; order Sepiida; family Sepiidae; genus Ascarosepion; species Ascarosepion bandense. The sequence goes on from JBBBDQ010001483.1 coordinate 1,955,849, forward strand.
AAGCTTTCGGCTCACATAAGCCATTATCAAAGAGTAAATATTAACACACAGTAAACATAGAACATTTAAGCTATTAACAATAAAGATAATTGAATTGAAAATATAAGTCCATCCCTACCGTGGCGGATGGCCGAAGACAGTGACAAAATAGTGGTGTTGTGGTCCCTGGTCTGATTACAGACATTTGAGTACGTTATTGGAAATATCGAAATTGATTGTATTCAAACCAGGTTTAAATTGTTTAATGTAGAGTGCTTCGAGGAATTTTTAGTTTCTGCTTATTATTTTCTTGTTTGAGTATGTACGTGTTATCAACAAATATATTTATTTATATATATATTCTAGACATATACTGTTAAATATACCTTCAGAGAGGTTACAGGGACATTAACATAAATACATCCACCATCAAAGATGATTTTATCTTGTGTTGACATAAAACATTGCTAAGCAACAATAACAGTCACCAAATAGAAATGCAGTTCATAAATTTGTAATGCAGTTCTATGACATCACACCGCATGAGAGACCAAAATGTCAACAGAACCATATGTCTAAATGCAATCTAATGTGTTATGACCTGATTGAAATGTGATTTTATTAAGTGTGGGTTGTTTTGATTAAATGTAGATGGCCTCCAATATCTGAAAGTTCTTTTTACTGTATGTATGAGTGAGTATCATTGTGTTATTGACCAAAATATGTCAAATATTGCCTACATGGCTACGTTTTTCTAAGAAATGTTGTTTAATTGAACTCTGATCAGAAAGGTGACAGGTAAGTGTATGGTAGAGTGTGGTTGTAGTAAAACCAATATATATAGTGGGTTCATTATTAGTACCAGAGATACAATCTCTGAATGGTCATGTAAACTGATACACTACATTGGTTTTCTGTAGAGAATTTAGTTGAGTACTTGTGCGTTGTGGTACAGTGGATATCAGCTCGGAATGAGAAGCCGGGTAACCAAGTTCGAATTCCAGCTGAATCCATTGTATTCATTTACGTGCAAATACACTTGGGAAAGGTATTAATCCATCTATTCCTTCCAGTTATGGGTTAAATAACAGGACAGATTGGGTTCTATAGCCTTGGTCGGCAACCAGTCTACCGCAGAAAGCAATAGCAACCTACTGCAGGATAATCTTCTGCCCAGTCAGTCATGTCTCTTTCAAGACATAATTGCCCAAGCATGTATCACGTATGGCACTTAACTGACTGATTGGCTTATTTGAGTTCTCATGAGCATTGACTTTCAAATAGTAAAGGCAAGCATTTGTTTTCTTTGTTTATCAAATAATATTGAAATTAACCATTGGTCTTCTTTAGCTCTTCTCAGTAGTGACTTTCAAATGATATTGAAGATGACCATTGGTCTTCTTTAGCTCTTCTCAGTAGTGACTTTCAAATGATATTGAAGATGACCATTGGTCTTCTTTAGCTCTTCTCAGTAGTGACTTTCAAATGATATTGAAGATGACCATTGGTCTTCTTTAGCTCTTCTCAGTAGTGACTTTCAAATGATATTGAAGATGACCATTGGTCTTCTTTAGCTCTTCTCAGTAGTGACTTTCAAATGATATTGAAGATGACCATTGGTCTTCTTTAGCTCTTCTCAGTCGTGACTTTCAAATGATATTGAAGATGACCATTGGTCTTCTTTAGCTCTTCTCAGTAGTGACTTTCAAATGATATTAAAGATGACCATTGGTCTTCTTTAGCTCTTCTCAGTAGTGACTTTCAAATGATATTGAAGATGACCATTGGTCTTCTTTAGCTCTTCTCAGTAGTGACTTTCAAATGATATTGAAGATGACCATTGGTCTTCTTTAGCTCTTCTCAGTCGTGACTTTCAAATGATATTGAAGATGACCATTGGTCTTCTTTAGCTCTTCTCAGTAGTGACTTTCAAATGATATTGAAGATGACCATTGGTCTTCTTTAGCTCTTCTCAGTCGTGACTTTCAAATGATATTAAAGATGACCATTGGTCTTCTTTAGCTCTTCTCAGTAGTGACTTTCAAATGATATTGAAGATGACCATTGGTCTTCTTTAGCTCTTCTCAGTAGTGACTTTCAAATGATATTAAAGATGACCATTGGTCTTCTTTAGCTCTTCTCAGTAGTGACTTTCAAATGATATTGAAGATGACCATTGGTCTTCTTTAGCTCTTCTCAGTCGTGACTTTCAAATGATATTGAAGATGACCATTGGTCTTCTTTAGCTCTTCTCAGTAGTGACTTTCAAATGATATTAAAGATGACCATTGGTCTTCTTTAGCTCTTCTCAGTAGTGACTTTCAAATGATATTGAAGATGACCATTGGTCTTCTTTAGCTCTTCTCAGTAGTGACTTTCAAATGATATTAAAGATGACCATTGGTCTTCTTTAGCTCTTCTCAGTAGTGACTTTCAAATGATATTGAAGATGACCATTGGTCTTCTTTAGCTCTTCTCAGTAGTGACTTTCAAATGATATTGAAGATGACCATTGGTCTTCTTTAGCTCTTCTCAGTAGTGACTTTCAAATGATATTGAAGATGACCATTGGTCTTCTTTAGCTCTTCTCAGTAGTGACTTTCAAATGATATTAAAGATGACCATTGGTCTTCTTTAGCTCTTCTCAGTAGTGACTTTCAAATGATATTGAAGATGACCATTGGTCTTCTTTAGCTCTTCTCAGTAGTGACTTTCAAATGATATTAAAGATGACCATTGGTCTTCTTTAGCTCTTCTCAGTAGTGACTTTCAAATGATATTGAAGATGACCATTGGTCTTCTTTAGCTCTTCTCAGTAGTGACTTTTAAATGATATTAAAGATGACCATTGGTCTTCTTTAGCTCTTCTCAGTCGTGACTTTCAAATGATATTGAAGATGACCATTGGTCTTCTTTAGCTCTTCTCAGTAGTGACTTTCAAATGATATTAAAGATGACCATTGGTCTTCTTTAGCTCTTCTCAGTAGTGACTTTTAAATGATATTGAAGATGACATTGGTCTTCTTTAGCTCTTCTCAGTAGTGACTGGAAATGATATTAGAGGTGACCATTGGTCTTCTTTAGCTCTTCTCAGTAGTGACTTTCAAGAAGCAATGTTAAAGATGACCATTGGTCTTCTTTAGCTCTTCTCAGTAGTGACTTTCAAATGATATTAAAGATGACCATTGGTCTTCTTTAGCTTCTCAGTAGTGACTTTCAAATGATGTTGAAGATGACCATTGGTCTTCTTTAGCTCTTCTCAATAGTGACTTTCAAATGATATTGAGGTAATACATTGGTCTTCTTTGACTCTTCTCCAGTAGTGACTTTTTCAAATGATATTGAAGATGACCATTGGTCTTCTTTAGCTCTTCTCAGTAAGTGACTTTCAAATGATATTGAAGATGACCATTGGTCTTCTTTAGCTCTTCTCAGTAGTGACTTTCAAATGATATTGAAGATGACCATTGGTCTTCTTTAGCTCTTCTCAGTAGTGACCTCCAAATGATATTGAAGATGACCATTGGTCTTCTTTAGCTCTTCTCAGTAGTGACTTTCAAATGATATTGAAGATGACCAAGTGGTCTTCTTTTAGCTCTTCTCAGTAGTGACTTTTCCAAATGATATTGAAGATGACCATTGGTCTTCTTTAGCTCTTCTCAGTAGTGACTTTCAAATGATGTTGAGAAGATGACCATTTGGTCTTCTTTAGCTCTTCTCAGTAGTGACTTTCAAATGATATTGAAGGCCATTGGTCTTCTTTAACTCTTCTCCAGTAGTGACTTTCAAGTAATGTTAGAGATGACCATTGGTCGTCTTTAGCATCTTCTCAGTGGTGACTTTTCAAATGATCCTTGAAGATGACGTTGGTCTTTAAACTCTTCTCAGTGGTGTTTCAAATGATATTGAGAATGACCATTCAGTGGTCTTAAGCCTTCTCCAGTAGTGACTTTTTTCAAATGATATTGAGGAATGACCATTGGTCTTCTTTGGCTCTTCTCAGTAGTGACTTTCAAAATGATATTGAAGATGACCATTGGTCGTCTTTAGCTCTTCTCCAGTAGTGACTTTCAAATGATATTAAAGATGACTGAGTGCTAACACAACTCTTCTCGGTATTGTTTTCAAATGATATTAAAGATGACGTTGGTCTTCTTTAGCTCTTCTCAGTAATTGTTGTAAATGATATTAAAAAGATGACCATTCAGATATTACAGCTCTTCCAGTAGTGACTTTCAAATGATGTTAAAGATGACCATTGGTCTTCTTTGACTCTTCTCAGTGACTTTCAGAAATGATATTAAAGATGACCATTGGTCTTCTTTTAGCTCTTCTCAGTGATGACTTTCAAATGATGTTAGGGAATGACCATTGGTCTTCTTTAGCTCTTCTCAGTAGTGACTCTGCAAATGATATTAAGGTGACCCTTCAGGTCTTCTTTAGATCTCCTTATCCTTTTGATTCTAAATGATACTGAAGTATGCATTTACTTAATAGTATCTAGCACTGCCGCAACCTGAAAAGCCTTAGTCCTTCAATGAATATTCAGTTCCTTTAATTTCTTTTCTGGATTTATTTTTAAGATTAAGATTCACCCTTTATAAGACCTGGAGGCCACTCAATGTATAAGGATTTGTTTATATAGATGGGAGGGGAGGATAACAGTTAACACTAGAATTGATCAGGTTAAGATTGTTGTGATCAGAGAAACATGGAACTCTGTTTAACAGGACAGTGATTTATGGTAAGAAACTGTTTGAATGGAACTTATTTTTGCCAATGAAATATGGAGGAAATATGAGTGGTTTGCTGCTTTGTAAATGGCATGGCGAGTCCTAGCTGTGAAGGTTAGACTTGATTGAACCAAAAAATGTAGTTCATAGAGCAATGAGAGGCTTGCCATATCCGACCTATAATAGAGGGTGGAAAATAATTCTTCTCTAACAAGGACTCGGAGATACTCTTGAAATCTATCGAGACAGGTAAGTGAAGACCAGACAGCTCCTACCCAAATATGGCAACAGTACTTGATTTTTAGCCTAATCTGGCTCTTATAGAAGTAGAGAGTAGCATGAAGAATCAGGTACTTATTGGAGCAGGACAGGGAGCTGATTATTTTATATGCATCTTTAGTGATGGTTCATATATCAGAGTTCCACTTGTAGTCAGACGTGAAGGCCAATATTCTCTCGAGGCACTGTGCTTCCTTGAGGAGATCCATTCATCTTGACTGGTATTAGTTCAAGGTCTGATTAGTGGTGATAGAATGTAACTTAGTTTGATTTTCAAGGCACTGAATATAACCAGCTTGTTTCGTTTCCCCACTGGGAAGTTAGCATTAGATTAAACAGAGAAGTGAGCTTCATATAATGTATCATTTACTATGGACAATTAAAAACCAGTACTTAAAGCTTTGTCTAAAAATAATACAAGCAGTACCTCACTTTTTTATATACAGAATAAAAGTAGGAATATAAAAATAATAAAAAAAAATCAAAGCAGGGCTTCTCCTCAGATGCAGAGATGAGATCCTGATTTTATTATTTTCATTTTTTTTATCTTTATCTAATAATTTACAGACACATTTACATTCTGGCAGACTTTCTTTCATTTATTTGCAAGCAGATTTGGTTTTATTGCCTCAATGGAATGATTAGTCTGGGTAACAAAATCAAAGAGAATATTTTTTCATGTCTGCCGTGTGTTTATACAGGATATATTAGATGAATTGTCATCTAAATTACGCAAAAATGAAAATAACACTGACATCTCATTTTAACTGATATATTTACCAAAATTACATAAAAATATCTTAAAATACTAAAGAGTAAATTTATTCAATTACATCACCATTGACTTTGACTTCAGCCTCCAGACACCTTTGGAAACTGCTGCAATGCTTCTGGACAGTCTCCTTGTTTGAGATGGTGAATCCTGACATAATCTTTGCTTTCAATTCATTGTTAATTTTACAAAGAGTTTTGTTGGTCTCTCACTCAACTGCACCGTACACATAATAATCAAGGTTGTAATCTGGGAATCTAGGTAGCCAAATGTAAGGGGTGATGTGGTCGTAGAAATTGTTTGAACAGCAATGACTGGGTTCTTTTGTTTGTGTGGTATGGTGCAGAGTCCCATTTCCAAACAAAGAGTCTTCCAGGAGCCACTCTCTTGACCCAAGGCAACACTTCCTCTCCAAAGCACTTGATATAGTTCTATCTGTTGAGTCTGAGACCCTGTTGAAAGATGAATCAAGGTTTAACTAGTGATCACTCCAAACAACTTCATAATCACCATTACACTCATCTAACTCTTTCCGAATTCCCTGCACTTCCTTAGATTGAGACCCAAGCATTCTGAAATCTTTGAATTGGAGATTTTGGTGCAAATGCTAAGTAGTGCAGTATACTGTTTTCAATTTCAGAGACTGTGCCCAACTAGGAGACTGTCAACAAAATCAAAAGCAATCAATGCACATGCACAAAATTAGAAATATAAAATGGTGACAATTTACACATTGCACCCTGTATCATTTACTTACATAGTTGAATAAAATTTATTTGCATAGAAACTGTAAATATTTTGAATATAGTCTCTATTTTGTAATTTCTTTTACTATTTTCATTCAATACAAAGCCCAAGAATCACTCAAGGTAGAGGGGTCACTAAATAAAGATATAGTAAAGGTATACAGAGAAAAAAGAGCAGATATGTAGGAGTGATAACCCTTGATTTGAAGAGGTTTAAGATTGTAGAGAGTAGTGAAGCATCCCCTCAGAAGTTCATTCCATAATTTTACAGTTTTGGGGAAGAAGCTATGTGAGTGGAAATTATAATGGAATATGAAAAGAATGAAGATGAGTTCACACAGTTTATATGGCGTAATATTTTCAAGTTGTGAATGTATGTACTGGTAGAATCAAAAAACGTACTTTACTCAAACATCTGTCCTGAAAATAGGGATAGAATAGCACAAACCTAACAATGTTTTATCTATGGGAATGAGGAAAACAGTTCATTCCTCACAAGATCACTCAGATGTTTTTGAACTTGGATTAGGCTGCAAGCATATGTGGTTCAAAGGTTTTCTCTTTCTCTGTGAGGAAATATTTGTTATTTTTTGTTTTCTCTATTTTACTTCAGTCTATGCAATTTTTTAAAACTGTAATGATAACAGAATCTTTCTGTTTTTAAAAATGTTCTTTGCAATAAAGATTGGAAAGAAAATAGTGGCGACAACAATCAGAATAATGATAATATTTAAATTAACATTTATGCTAGTCAAGTGGATGTGTGGATGGTGCAAAGGAGAGTGGCTTGGAATATAGAATTCAGAGAACTAACTTGAAATTCTAGTCTGGTTAATTACATTTATTTATGTACAAAATACCCTTGGGAAAGTTACAAATCCATTGTCTCCCCACAGCTATAAGTTAAATAGTAGAACTTGTATCTCAAAGAATAATTGTTATTCTCAAAAAAATTGTTAATACTACATTCACTCACCAAAAAGAATATTCTATCAATGAAATACATTGTTCTGAAAGTCCAAGTCATCATCATCATCATCATCAACAACAGCAACAACAGGAACTTCTTCTTTATCATCATCATCATCAACAACAACAGTAACAACAGGAACTTCTTTTTATCATCATCATCATCATCAACAACAGCAACAACAGGAACTTCTTCTTTATCATCATCATCATCCTCGTAATCTTTATCATCATAATCATAATCATCATTATTATTATTCCTCTTTTCTTCTTGGATTTCTGTTTTATACACATTTCTTTCTGGGTGCCAACCAGAGACCAAAGTTCAGAAATAGCTTTGTGACATTTTCCACTTACTCTTTTTGAAAAAGATTTCCACACACAAAAAAAAACCAAAAAAAAAAACCTTTGATCATACACATTTTACAAAGATAAATCTCTTCTGGGTATTTACCAGAAGACATTTTCCAATGACCATTTTTGTAAAAAATTCCATTCCCCAAAAAACTCTATGATCATTGACATTTTACAGAGACAAATCTCTTTGTAATGCATGACTTGTAATTCTGAGTACACTTTTGGTATTTCTTTAAAGTATGGACAAACAGGAGTCTCTTCAATGAGTCTATTGGAATATTTTCTAATCAATCCAAGGATACAGAAACTTAAATATATTTCTATAGAATTAAGTCTTCAATAAAAATCAGTGATCATTATGTTCATTAATGTCGTTTTTTTTCAGTTAGTTCTATTTGTTGTCTTTCTTCTGCTATTTTAATAAAACCTGTTAAGTGCATAATTTTGTTATCATTTTCCTTTGTGCAACATTAGAAATAAACATGGTAAGGCCTTTTTACAAACCTGAAGGTCACCTTGTGCTGTATATTAAGCAATGTTTTTGTGTTAAGAGAAATTTGGTGAAATATTTTACATCAATGTAATGAGTTTGCTTGCTTTAAAAAGGTTTGCAAGCCTGTAGCCAAGAGAAAAAAAAAACGCTGCAGGTGAATTTAAATCGGAACTGTAAATATATTGGACTTTTTGTGCTTTCACCTTTATTTCTGTATATATGTTGTTCAATACTTTCTAATTTATTGTTTATATATTTTCTATACAGGAAGTAAATAATAAGATTTGTTAAGACTTGTATACTAAATTGATTCTCACCGTTCAAATCAACATATGCCAGAATCATTTCTGTCTGAATTTTGGAATGTTGAGTTATTAACATTTTGTTGTTTTCATCTTTGTTGTTATTCTCACAACATTTCAGCAGTTATACTCTGGCCTTCTTCAGATACTTGTCATTCTGGCTAATCTTCAGGTAATCTTTAGCTGAACACTTTACTTAGTCTATGCAGTAGATTGTTCTGCTGACTCATGGAAACAGTACAGGCATGCCTTGACCCATGGATTGCACTAACAATTACTCCGTCATCAAATACAGGAAATAATGCTTTAGTCTACTGAACTGTTGTTCCATGGGGTAACTTGGATCAACATGAACCTGAAGAAGGCTGATGAACAGAATGTATGAAATGTTTGAATAACAACACATTTGATTCCGATAGCCCAAATGAAAACAATGTAGATAAGACAGAATGATTAATACTTACCTTTTGTTAAGCCTTTAAAAACAAATATTTTAAATACATACATATATATATATCTATATCTTTAAAAGTGACAAGGGTGGACATTGTGTAAGTATTTGTTTGTTTGATAGATTTGACTTAGCGTCTGCATTTTGCAGTCTAGCCTGACTGGAGTTGCGTTCAGATGTAGATCCAAATTTTAGAACGCTAACAACACCTTTAAACTTTTCAGAAAGTCAAAATTAGGGGGAGAAAAATATATATTATCACCCCACAAAGTCAGGGATCAGTTTATATTTTGATTTAAATATAGAATCAATCATCCCACTTTATATTATCTATATCTATATATGTTGCCCCTCCCTCTCCCACCCTAATCTAATAGAGACATTATACATTGTAATCTATATCTATAAAAGTGACACGAGCGGACATTGTGTAAGTATTTGCTATGTAAATTCATGATATATTTTTTATTCTTATTCCTTAAACTACCTGAGTGAAACAGGGCTAAACTGCTAGTATATATATATATATATATATATATATGTGTCTGTGTGTGTGTGTGTGGTAATTAATACTATAATAATAATAATAGCATACTACAACTCAATAGTATAAAGTTTTGTGTTAAAAGAGCATCATTAGGAAGTAAAATGTGGTTAATTTACTTGGTAATATATATAGATAAAGAGATTTTTAAAATAAAAAAAAAACAAGTAAAAATAAATAGAAACTTAAGAATAAAGAGGTCATTTAATGAGATGAATAAATGTGGTTGGGAGGTTGTCATTTAGTATGGTGAGTGTAAGACTCATTGACAATAGTATTTCAATGTCTTGCCACAGAAAGCCAGACATATCAAAAATTTTAAACGAGGAAAAAGAGAAAAAGAAAAATAACAAAACAAAAAAAATTAAAGGGTGAAAAGAAAAAAGAAGAGAGAAAAGAAAAAGAGAAAGACTAAGGTGATAGAAAATAAAATAAAATAAAATAAAGTAAATGAATCAAAATCAAAAACAACACAAAGAACAAGAATAATATAAAAATTTTAAAATTAAAATTAAAACACTTTCTTCAGGTGATTTGTTAATAAATAAAAATAAAATAATGATATTGATGAAAAAAATTACCAGTAAAATAAGCTAAAATTTTAAGGAAAAATACAAAAATTTTAAGATAAAATTGAGATAATTTCAGATATATGTAAGATTACAGAAAATTCTATGTTTGCAAAAATTAGTGTTTTCATTACATTGGTTCAGTAATTAGTTTTTAGGAATTTTATTATATAGATTTTTTCTTGTAAGCAAAGGAAACACATAATGATTTACATGTTCTAGCTTTAGTTAATATTTTCCATTTAAATGCATGGAGATAAAAAAAATTGATACTTTAAAATTAAAATTATAAAATTAAAAAATATTAAAATGCAGCAACATAAATGGGGTATAATTCATATATATATATATATATGTATTTATATGATTATTGTAGAGAAGTTTGTTACATCATTGAGCAGAGCCATGCCAACTTTGAAGTTTCATGAAGACACAACTATGATGTTCGCACTCCTCAAGGCTTTTTTTCAAATTCATTTTATGTCTTAGTCTTATTCTTATCTATATTGAACTTGGTGTAATTTGATATTTTGTACATGACTGGTTCTACAGATGGTTAACTGCCTTTGATTGCTATTGTTGTGTTGATTTCTTGTATGTTGTATGTTTGCAGGCTGTTTTTTTTAATGCTTTTTATTGTGTTAACATTCTTTTAGGACACATAAATGATTGTTCACTTAAGTGCTTAATATTGAATTGGTTTCTTCTTGTCATTTTGGCTGAACTTTTTTTATTGTGTTTGGTTGATTTTTTTTTACTGTGTTAGTATAAGTGACTGCTTAAAGGGTTTTTAGGTCATAGAGTTTGTGTTCTTGTGTGAATTTATGGGTGTGGTCTTTATGTGTGATTTTTTCTGTTTGGTAGTTGGTAAGTTATCATCATCTGTTCTTTGTTTTATATATATATATATATATATATATATATATATATATAATTTATAACATAAATATGTTATACTATCACTACAAAAATAGCCATTTTGTTTTTAAACTCTCTGTGTCTCATCAAGTGATAAATTCAGTTACAAGTTTGAGGGTTTTAAAAGATTAAAAGAGTCGCTAAATCCTCGTAATCAGAGATGCGTTGTTTCAAAGATAGTATGGACCAATCAAAATAAAGCAATCTCGGGCTTGAAGAATACCAGAATAGACACAATATATATATATATAGATTTGCATTGGAGAATATAAGGCTGTATTAATTTCTCCCATTCTTTCATTTGTATCTGGAATCCTTTTCAGGAAAAGGAACCAGTGAGGAAATGACTGCAACACAATTTGTCATTGTGTCTATGACAACTACTCATTGGCTTTTTAATCCACTGATTTTTCAGCATTCTATATGATAGCTGTGCTACCATGAAATTAAAAGCTATCATGGTTCTAGCATAGTAACATTGTTCAATCTGTTGATCATGTCATATAATGCACACTTTCTGAGAAACTGTAAGTAGGTTCTGTTCAGTATAGTTGCTGTACAAACCAGAGGTGATCTGTGAGGCTGTTGAATAAATACAAACATTCTCTAAAGAGACATCTACAACAGACTGACTGACTATTTTAGCATAAAATAACTAAATAGTCATAGAGAACTTTTATGTATTGTATCGTCGAGTGGTCAAACAATACACAGGTGTTGAAATAATATCCTTTTTTGGTAGATATAATATAAATAGTCCATACTAGATCGCAAAAATATTGGTGGTTGAGTTAGCAAGTAACACGGTTGTTTAACAGTAACCCTCAGTTCACACTGAAATCCTGAGTTTAACCAACTCATTCTTTATATGTAAGTGCACCCGGTCACATGATCGAGCCACGTTACAACATTAAGTAATACTGATCTTCTTCTGTAGTAGCGAATGTTGGACGATCTCCTCATGGAAGCAACAGAAATTTAGTTCTACAGAAGGGTAATGAAAATACCATGGTATTTTCATTCATCTTTGTAAATATTTAAATGAAAACAGAAAAAACTTACTTATATTTGGAAATTTATTCTAATTCAGCCCTTACAAAGCAGTAAATGTAAAAATGGTTAGAGAAAGGAAGACATATATATATATATATATAAATAATAAATAATATATATATATATATATATATATATATATATATATATATATATAATATGTATATATATATATATATATAATATATATAATCGTATATTTACTTCTCTTCAATTTATAGTAATTTCTTCCTTGGAAGAATTTGTCATATATAATTCATCTTTGTAAATATTTAAATGTAAACAGAAAAACATACTTAAAATTACAAATTTATTCTAACTTAAAACTTACAAAGCAGTAAATATAAAAGAATTAGGGAAAGAACTATATATATATATAATTGTATATTTACTTCTCTTCATTATATGGTGCTTTCTCTCTTGGAGGAATTTGTGTCAGATATAATTCATCTTTGTAAATATTTATATGAAAACACAAAAGACATACCTAAAATTTGAAATTTAGTCTAACTTAAGCCTTACAAAGCAATAAATGTAAAAGAATTAATGAAAGGAAGACATCTATAGATACATATATAATATATATATATATAGCAAAAATCCGGTGTTGGTGACAAGGTGAATCTCGCTGCTGAGCTTGAGAAGGACCTCCAATCCGTGGTGGATTAGAGTAAGAAATGGCTCGTAAAATTCAATTCTTCCAAAACGAAGCTGCTGCCAATTAACCACCACAGACAACCGCACCTCCCTCCCATTAGCATGGAACAGGCTTGCCTCCCAGAGAGTAAAACACTACGCCTGCTTGGCTTGACACTCTCAGTGGACCTCAAGTGGAATGACTACGTCGAATCCATTGCTAAATCCGCAGCTATGAAAGTCGGCTCTCTGTGCAGGGCCTGGAAATTCTTTCCACCTGAATCTATCCTGCACTTATATAAATCCACCATCCGCCCGTGTATTGAGTACTGCTGCCACATCTGGTCAGGTGCCTCTTCTATTCTCCTCGGGGTTCTTGACAAAATACAGCGAAGAATCTGTAATGTGATTGATACCAACTTGGCTGACCACCTGCAGCATCTCTCTCACCGGCATGACGCGGCTTCCCTGTGCCTCTTCTATAAATACTTTCATGGTTTCTGCTCTGATGAACTTAAATCACTGGTGCCCACTAGATGTGAATTTGCATGAGATACTAGATTGGCAACTAGGTCCCACCCTTATACAGTGAAATCGATAAAATGTAACCGCAATTTCTACTCCAACAGCTTCTTTCCTTGCACTTCCCGCCTGTGAAATTCCCTACCGCATGCTTGCTTCCTCGACGGCTACAACCTCCAGGAGTTTAAATGTAAGGTCAATAGACACCTCCTAACACACTAACTCACACCCACTCTCTCCAACTTTCTCCCTATGTACATCCTAAGTCGTCTACCACCCTCCTTCTGACATTTCTCATATCCAATTGCTCTATGTAAGCCCCTGCACTATAGTGGCAGTGGAATGCCTTGCTTGGGGTGACCCAATTAAAGAAAAAAAAAATATATATATATATATATATATATATATAATTGTACATTTACTTCTCTTCATTATGTGGTGCTTTCCCCCTTGGAGGAACCTGTGTCAGATATAATTCATCTTCGTAAATATTTATACTGATTTTCTATTCTTTTAAAAATTATTCTCTGGACATTTGACAAAACAAATGTCATTTGTTGAGTTTTAAGTTAACGGGTGCATATGCAGACCCCATTATTTTGAAATCTATAAACATAAATGTCTGTTAATGCAACAAGCTATTTTCAGTGATGCGTGGGTCTTTGCATGTGTTCGCGTGTTTATTTGATCTTTTCTTCAAAGAAATGAATTTTTATTCTTATAAAATGGCTTCCATTCTTTACTCCCACTTTTCATTTTTTTTCTGAAAGAGATTTACTATGAAAATAGTGTAAATAATCTTATCTATAATATTTCTTCAATTCTTAAAGTCTTCTTGCGCAGTGCTCTTGAAATAAAAGCATAAAGCATGGATAATATTAAGTCCAACACAGTATGGCTCAATGACAAAGCAATGGGTCACCAAGATAATACAAAACTTGCTTGCAATGTTCTGCAAGATTATTTTGTTTGTCATTACTTTACCTCATCCATAGATTTATTGCTATATAACACTGAAACACTGCTTCTTATACAATCACTGAAGCTAAGCAATGTCAAGTCTGGTTAGTGCCTAACACATCACTCTATAATCTTGGGCCTGACATATAGATGGCGCCAATAATAAAAAATCAATATCATTTTTTTGAAGTACTATTCTTCAAATGGTACATGATAAAACTTATGCCCAATCACATTATTAGTTTATAAAATAACTATTTAAGTGAAGCTACTGTTGCAAATATTCAAAACAATAGAAAAATCTGAATTTTTTGTGTTGATAAATCATTACTTTCTGATGGGAAAAATACTGCCCAAGCAAAGCAATGGCTTGATAAATATTATTTGACCACTGTTCGTTTGGAAACAATGGTTAAGAGGTGGTCTGCTGATTTTAAACACAGTTGTACAGACACAAATGATGCTGAATGTTCAGGTCACCCAAAACTGGCAGTTGTCCTAGACACCACCAAAAGTTCTACAAACTTGTTTTGGCTGATCATAAATTGAAGTTGCATGAAATAGCAGGGGGTTTGAAATTATTGACATTATTAGAAGGCAGTGTGTTCACTATTTTGCATGAAAATTTGCCAGTAAGAAAGCTGTATTCAAAGTAGGTGTCACGCTTGTTCACAGTCGATCAGAAACAACAATGCATCAATGATTCAGAGCATTGTTTGCAACTGTTTCACACAACAACAAGAAAAGGAGTTTTTGTGTAAATATGTAACAATGCATGAATGATCCACCACCTCACTCCACAGTCAAATTGGCAGTCAGCTGAGTGGACAGCAGCAGGTGAAAGCTGTACAAAGTGACTAAAGATGTAAACATCGGCAGGCAAGGTTTTGGCCTACATATTTTGGGATGTGCAAGGTATTTTGTTCATCAATAATTTTGAGAAATGAAGAACAATTAATAGTGAATATTATATAGCATTATTGATGTGTTTGAAGGAAGAAATTGATAAAAAAACAACCACAAATAAAAAAAATTGATCTTTCACCAAGACAAAGCACTGTGTCACAAGTCAATCGCAATGATGGCAAAACTACATGAACTGCACTTGTAATTGCTTCTGCATCCACCCTATTCTCCAGATATGGCCCGCAGTAACTACTGGCTATTTGCAGACCTCAAAAGAATGCTCTAGGAAAAGAGATTTGACTGCAATGAAGAAGTGATATAGGAAGCCAAGGTGTATTTTGAGGCCCTCCAGATATGGGTTAAATAGAAGGACAGGTTGGGTTGGCAACCAGTCGATTGCAGAAAGAAATGGCAACTTTTTGCAGGAAAATATTCTGCCCAGTTAGTCACATCTCTTTCAAGACATGATCAACCATGCGTGTATCGCATATGGCACTTAACTGAATGACTGAAAAAATCGAAAAAGGGAATTCCACATGTGGGAAGCATGAGAAAAGAAACTGTTAAAGTAGAAGTCACAGTTGCATCTAGCTAGTTTAACAGCAAAACAGTGAGATCTATAAATCTAGCATTCTTTCGGGAGTTCATCTCCAAAGAAGGATCTGCAATGTAATAAGTCCTTACTAGGCATCTCAGATTCAGTCACTTTCTCAGTAACATCAGGTGTATTATCACTGTCTTTTCTACAAATATTTTCATGGCAATTGCTCTGACAAACTTTTTCCTCTGGTGCCTTGACTATGAGAATTTAACTGTGCTACAAGATTAGCATATAGGTCCCACCTATTTAGTTAAACTTAACCATCACTTCTACTAAAACAGTTTATTTTCTTGCACTTCCTATCCATGGAACTCCTTTCTATTTACTTGCTTCCCTCATAGATACAATCCCACCAAAATGTAAAATTGCCATCTTTTATTTTCTTGAAACCTGTACATCTTTTATTCTTTCTTCAATACTCCCGGCATCCAGCCTTTTCTCTTACTGTACCCCTCTGTGCACTTGGAGTGAAATGATTTAAAAATAAATAAATAAATAAATGGGGTACCAGAAAATTTTTTTTCAAATTGTAGAACAAGCAGAGAGAAGCCACGTCATGTTGTTTAGAAAGTGACTGATGTTAAGATTCCTGGTCAGGATTGATTACATTACAGACCCTTTTTTGGATTTTATCAAGAATCTTAGGAACATTAAATATAAAAACATTTAAAAAAACCACACACTGAGATGGGTTGATGACCATTGTTTACATACTCAGAAGTACTGTTTTAATCAAAGGAGCTAAGACTTTGTTTACTGATAGAATGAGGTCTTGTAAAACCTCTAAAAAGATTTGTTTTTGTGCTTATCGAGCACTATAATAGTATATCAAATAAGATTAAGTTTTCATTCCCTCAACTCTTCACTCAATTTGGGGTATTAACATCTTCTACTGACGGGGCAGAATGTTTTTGCTTATAAATTGTGTAATTGGATATCAAACAATAGAGTCAGTAGAAACAAACAAGAAAAAAAAATCTGTGTGCCAACATTAAGTTCAATCACAATTCTATTGTGAACAGTCCAGCAGGCAACATAGTAACTAAAACAAGGTCAGAAATTCAACATTCCACTCGCAACCACAAAGACACACTTTCACTCACCTTGCTCAAAAATCCTACCACTTCTGTAAGCAAAGGCAATGATTTTTATTTACTGTTATGGTAACCTCCTACGAGGAATGAACTCTTCCTTTTGGCTGTATATAAATTACCTGGGTGACTTCTAGAGAGCAGTTTAATGGAGCAGTAACAGTAGCTGTTATGAGCATCCAAGTACAGCATTTAACGGAAACAGTTATTGACAGCTGCTTGTCAGGTAGTGAAATAATGCCTTCAAACTTACTTATTTCTATAATTTTTATTATTAACATTTCTTTTGAATATCTGGTTATACTAATACACTGTTCCGTGTCTTACTTCTGGCACAAACTGGTCACTACAACTTTGAGGCAAAGTTTTGCCATAACACCACAACAAATTGGTGACAAAGATCCACAATATTCACCAAGTGACTTTTCTGATTAGCCATGCCAAACAGGAAGGAAATAAACCTTAGAATAGCATCTCTGACAATTTTAGCAGCTTTTTCTGTGCTACCAAGTTTCTTTAATCTTTCTTCTTCAGCCCATTTCCTATCATGGAATACATGCAAAATGCTGTCACTTGGTTTTAGAAGGTAATATGGCCATTTTCTTCACGACAAATTCTCATCTGACTTATCTGGAGTATCTTTGTCTCACTTTCCACTTAGAACTGAGTAATTGTTAGTGATATATATGTATAAATCTTTCCCTGGTTTCTGCTATCAACTCTAATCTGGATCCCCACAAAGCATGAAGACCTGATGGTATCCATACAATTATCTTTAAGAAATTAGCTGGCTCCTAATATTTCTAAACTCAAAATAACAAATACCTGACTGCTTTCTGCTTTCCTGCTTGTTAGAAATTGTCATCCATTGTTCCAGTCTTGAAGAACTCTGATGAACTCACTGATACTCCTAACAGTCTATTAACCTTCTACCTCATTTTGATAAGTGTTATGTCGCCAAGTATAAATGAATAACTCAACAACAGAATCAGAATATAAGTTGTATTCCGTGGAAAGACGGTTAGTAAGTACAGAAGTGATTAGTAATATTTACAATAGAAAAGATACAATAGTCCAATCCGCCGTAAGACATGTGTATACGTGATTACTTCCAGTACGCCACCGGAAGTGTGTCTAACTCTCGCACTGACTCTCAAGTGACTCTACGACTCTGAGTGACTCTGTACAAACCCGTACGACTCTCCCTGTAGAGAATCCACCATTGCTATATATAGCAATGGGAACAGTCCATTATGTAGTCAAATAGGGGCAGCGCCCTAACAATAAGATGTAAGAGTACCAGATTAATTATGGAAATATTATTCCCCTTTTCTTTCAGATAGGCAATATGGTTTCTGTTGTGGGTCTTCGTCGCTAATTTCTTGTGGAGTTGTGATGAAACTTTGCTGCAAGTTGTAGTGACCAGTTTGTGCCAGAAGTAAAACATGAAACAAGAAGGGATGTTCAAAACAGTGTATTATTATTACAAAAAACAAGATATTCAAAGGAAGTGTTAATAATAAGTAATATAGAAATAAATAAGTCCAAAGATATTATTATGCTGCTTATTGACTGACTAGTAGTTGTTGTCAACTGCCTTCATTAATTGTGTTTCTAACTGCTTCTGTTAACTCTCCTTTGGAAGTCATGCAGGTAATTACATATAACAAAGAGGAAGAGTCCATTCCTTGTAGGAGGGCACCATAACATTTCAACTTTTCTAGGTATGTTGCTTTGACATCTCACAGGTATTTGGCAGGGTTTAGCCTATCAGTCTTTTTCACAAGTTCAAAGGTTATGGTATTTTGGGAGACATTTTTGAACTAATTCAATCCTTATCAAATGAAATGAAAGTTATCCTGAATGGCCACTCTTGCATTAATGCAGGTACTTAAATTGCTCTTAGTTTTTGTCAATGATCTTTCTGATAGCCTCAGCTCTCAACTTGGTATCTATGCTGATAAAAACATTTCTTTGCTCCTGACTATTAAGTAAGTCTGATGTGTTGATAATGTCAAATTGGCAGCTGATCTCAAATGTACCATACAATCTGCTGTTAATGGTGGTAAAGAATGGCTTGCTCAATTTATTTAGCTCTAAAACAAAATTGTTCTCTATTAATCATCTGAGAGACTTCTGTCAGCCTTCAAACTGCATGGCTATGCTAATCTCCCAGTAAGTGATTAATTGCTTTTTCTCAGGTAAATATTCTCTGTTTACATGAAGTAGATGATGACCATGTCCACCATAGTTTATGAATATAGAATACAGTGCAGTACATAATTTGTTCAATGAAACAATAAATCTGTTCAAAGATTAACACTCACAAGTCACTCACACTCTACTGAATCACCAATACTCGGGAAAATATGGTCACCTTTTATACATGTCGCATTGAGTATTTTGAGCCTTCTCATTGGTTAACCTTTCTATTGGTGAACTATAAAATGAGTCAGCTCATGGCTGGCTCACTAGTATACCGGGGTAACCAAAAACTCCAACAGTAGAAAGATTATATTGAATCAATTGCTAGGTCTGCTGCTAGAAAATTTAGTTCACTGTGTAATGCCAGATACTTTTTATGAAATATGGCCTAGAGCTCACAGAGAAGGGGTAAAAGCATAACCATCAGTAAATGAGAACGAGCAAGTGAAACTGAAGTGGGATATGACCATCTTGACTGAGAATCATTTGAAAGCAACAAGATCTGATATCACGTTTGTGCACAAGAGAAGACACGGATCATGATAGATATTGTGGTGACTTGGAATAGAGCAATGCCATTGCAGAAATTTAGTGTTGGTAATCATTTTTTTATAATCATTTCGCCACAATCAAGGTGGTACTACCACTTGTGCACAGGGGGTTACATAAGAGGAGAGTGATGAAAAAGAGGAGCAAGTTACATGGGTGTCAGAAAATGGGTAAGAGAAGGATGAGAACACTGATGTGAAGAGAGCTGCATGAGAGTAGAATGAAGGGCAAAAAGAATATGTTACAAGGGTTGTCAGGGAAAGGATGTGAGTCAAGAAGATAGAAGATGGCAATTGACATTTTATTAAAATTCCTGGAGATTGTAGCTGTCAGGGAAGTAAGTATATAGAAGAGAATTCCACAGGTGAGAAATGGTAGAAAAAACCTGATAGAGTAGAAGTTGTGATTACATTTTATTGGTTTCATTGTAAAAGGGTGCGACCTAGTTGCTAGTCTAGTAGCTTGAATAAATTCATGCAAAGGGGGCACTAGGGAGGTAAGCTCATCGGAGCAGAAGCCATGACAGTATTTGTAGAAAAGACAGAGGGAAACCACATTATGTCTGAGAATGTGACTAGAGCTGAGTTACCAGGTTGAAATCAATCGCATTGCAGATTCTCTGTTGGATTTTGTCAAGAACCTCAAGATGAATCACAGGGTGTACAACATTATTCAATTAAGTAAGTGGTTGAAATCTAAACTTTCTCATTTGAAAAGTAGTGTTTTCAGTGTGTTTAAGTTGCTCACACAAAGTTATAGTAAATGGCAGGGAAAATGAAGAAATATACTAAGCAACAGTTAACATTATTAGGAGTGCACAGATGACAGCACGTTTATATGCTGAGGGTAGAGAGGTGTCCCAAAGCTGCAGATAAAGGCTGCAATAAGATCATCATCAGCCAGCTGAAATGTCTAAGAGTCAAAGGAAATATCAACACAAATGTTAATAATATTATTATTATTAATAATAATAAAGAAATACATAAAATTGCCTTGTTAAGTTTTGGTTTGCTTTGGTTGTTTTTATGGCATATCAAATTCAGCAGGTCATTTATTGCCAACTAAATTTTATTTATTTATTGCTGGTAATACCTTTTACTTTCAACAATTTATTGTTGTTTTTATATAAGTTTTGTGTCTAGTAATACTTTTTTCTTTTTGAGTATCAAGATTCATTGGGATTTGTTTTTAAGGGCAGGATCCCCAAGTCCTACCTTTTTATTTAACCCATAACTGGAGGGAAGGGAAGGGACAGATTAATACCTTTCCCAAGGGTACCAGTGCTTAAGTGGATGCAGGGTATTCAACTGGAATTTGAACTCGGCTCACCAATATCCCCTGCACCTCAATGCACATTCATCACTAAACGCTTACAGCACCTGGTATTCCCAAGAGGTCACCCATCCGAGTACTGACCAGGCTCAATGTTGCATATCCTAGGTGATTGAGTGAGAACCAGTGTATTCAGCGTGATATGGCTGTAAGCCTCTTGTTAAGTACACATGACACATTAAGAAGAACTTTGTCAATGATGCTATTACTGTTCAGTCAGTTAAGTGCCATACATGATACATATTTGGGCAAGCATCTCTCAAAAGATACATGACTGACTGTGTAAAAGATTATCTCACAGTAGGTTGGCATTACTTTCTGTGGTAGACTGGTTGCCAGCCAAGGCTATAGAACCCAATCTGTCATGTTTTTTAACCCATAACTGGAAGTAAGAGTCGTATTAATACTTTTCCCAAGGGTATTTGTGCATAAGTGCATAAGTGAATGCAAAAAATTTAACTGAAATTCAAACTCAGCTCCCCAATTTCTTGTTCCGAGCCAATAGCCACTACATCACAACGCACATCCTAGTGATGTTATGAAAGGTCAGTGATGTTATGAAAGTTAAAAAAAAAACAAATGAAATATAGTTATAAAAACACACTATGACCTGCCATAGGTATTTCTCTAGACTTGGTAGGTAGTTTGACCAGAGCAGAAATTGAAAGATGACGATGATAATAACAATAATAATAAATTTAAAAAAGGGACCTGCCAAATTATTGATGTAACTTGCTTACAGAATATCCATGTCTCTAAAGAGAATTCCTAAACCTGTCAAATTATAAGGACATGCAAATCTAACTATCAAAAATGTGTAAACTTGAAACCATGATTAAACCCTGTTCTGATAGGGTCAAAGAAGGGTACTGAAAATCAAGTGAGTAAAATTCTTGGATGCACCAACAGCTCAGAGCTATAAAAGACAACTTTGTGTATAACTGCATATATCATCCATAAAATACTTTCTATCTAAATGAAACCTCCCAAGTATGCATAGACAACTCATTTACAGTACCCTTTTGACTCAGAGACCCTTGATAATTACTTGGTAATTTGGCATTTCAAATTACGCTCTTTAAAGATGATACTACACAAAATAATAATAAAATAAAGTTAATTCTCATATTAATTATATCAAGGATGCATCACTCAGAATCAACTGACTGCAAGTTTCTTTGGTACTACAGTAATCTCTGGTATTTTTGTGGTGTTTATTTATTATAGTTTCAGTTTTTGCAAGATTCTTTGAAATGGTTCCAAATAGCCATTTTATTAGTTGCATTAAAAACACTAATTAAAAGTACTTATAACACTGCAGTTGTAACAATAATAACTGGATCTTTACTTCCATCTAAAGTGGTCGAACTAACTACATTCCTTGGTTCTGCAAAGTGTAACCTTCATGACTATGCCCCTTACATTGAAGCAAACTACCCACAATCTTTCATGTATTCCAATGATGAGAACTATGTTTCACTAAAACAGCTTCTTCCCAAAAATCACTGCTCCATAGAAAAAACTCCCAAGAGGATGTTTCAAAACCACTACAATCTTCTTCTTCATTTGCAGTGTTCATTCAAGATGTAGGTCATCATGGACTTCTAATTGGCTCTATCTCTTGTCACTCTCAAAATCTTTTTTTTTCTTTTTTTTCTTTTTTTTTTATAAGTGTTTCACCCCGAGCAAGGCATGTCACTGCCACTACTGTGCAGGGGGCTACGTAGAGTGGAGAAAGGATGATTAAATATAGGAAATGTCAGAGGGTGGGTGATAGGCGGGTAAGGATACCGAGAATGAGGGTTGGGTAGATGAGAGTGTTCTGAGAATAGTTGGGAGTTAGTGTGATAGGAGGTGTCTATTGACCCTACATTTAAACACCTGGAGATTGTAACTGTCGGGAAAGCAGACTTGTGGAAGGGAGTTCCACAGGCGGGAAGCGCAAGAAAAGAAGCTGTTGGAGTAGAATTTACGGTTACATCTTATTTATTTAACTGTAAAAGGGTGGGACCTAGTTGCTAATCTAGTATCTCATGTAAATTCCTGCGGCACCAGTGATCTAAGCTCATCGGAGCAGAAGCCATGAAAGTACTTGTAGAAGAGGCACAGGGAAGCCACATCACGCCGGTGAGAGAGCGGCTGCAGCCGGTCTGCCAAGTCAGTATCAACCACGTTACAGATCCTCCTTTGTATTTTGTCAAGAAGCCCAAGGAGAGCAGCAGGGGCACCCGACCAGATATGGCAGCAATATTCAATACACGGGCGGATGGTAGATTTGTATATGTGCAGAATAGATTCAGGTGGGAAAAACTTCCGGGCCCTGCACAGGTTGCCGACTTTCATAGCAGCAGATTTGGCAATGGATTCAATATAGTCATTCCATTTGAGGTCCGCCGAAACTGTAAGGCCAAGGAGGTGTAGTATTTTACTCTCTGGGAGGTTAGCCTGTCTCATGCTAATGGGAGGTAGATGCGATTGTCTATGGTGGTTAGTTGATAACAGCTTAGTTTTAGAGGAATTGAAATTTACCAGCCATTTCCTACCCCAGGCCACTACGGACTGGAGGTCCCTTTCAAGTACGGCAGCGAGGTTCACTTTGTCGTCCAGACCTGGTTTCTGATCGATGCGAGAGTAGATTGTTGTGTCGTCAGCATACATGACAACTTGGGATCTAATGGTGTCGGGGAGATCATTAATGTAGATCAGAAAGAGCGTGGGACCTAGGATAGAACCTTGAGGGACGCCCGCGTTCGTCTGGTAGTTTTGGGAGGCATGCCCATTTAATACCACCTTCAATGTGCGGTAGACTGGTTGCCAGCCAAGGCTATAGAACCCAATCTGTCCTGTTATTTGACTCATAGCTAGAGAGGGAAGAGATTTATTATATTACTAAGTAGTAATTAGTGGGGGATCAGTTTATTACTTCATAACAATAGAAAACTGATCCCCCACTTTATGCCCATTAGAAGTCTTAATCATGATTCCAACTATCATCTTCAGTCAGTCAGTCAGTTGAGTGCCATACGTGAAACACACTTGGGCGATCATGTCTCGAAAGAGACATGACTGACTGGGCAGAATATTATCCCGCAGTAAGTTACCATTGCTTTCTGCAGTAGACTGGTTGCCGACCAAGGCTATAGAACCCAATCTGTTCTGCCATTTAACCCATAGCTAGAGGGAAGAATGCCAGATTAACATCTTTCCCAAGAGTATTTGTGCTTAAGTGAATAAAGTATATATCATTATACACTGCTCAATTAATTACTATATCAATGTACACTACTCATTCACTTAATATATCAATGTACACTGCTCAATATATCAAAGTATGCTGCCCATTCACTCAATACATCTAGGTACACTGCTCATTTACTCAGCAGAGTACTATCAATGCAAAAAATATCAATGTAGATGTTAAGTATCACTTAAAATCAGAATTAATTTTGCAAACAGAATGTTTATGATATATTGGAAATGTTTTAGAAAAATAATTTTTTTTTCTAACGTCCAGATATTTTTCTCATTTTTTTCCTTTCTTCAATGTGACATTCACTAAATTGCACATATTTTTTCTCTTTGTATTCGTTTATCAATCCTGTCAAACTTGTCTTTTTTCTTCTTGCTTTAAAGGTTTTGCTAATATTTAACTTTTTTTTTAAATTTTTGTACAGAAGTTTCTCCAAATACTATTTATCTAAATGATCAGATCTGAATTGTTAGCAAAAATTTCAAAAGCATTATTGTTTCTATCTTGTCATGTCTACTTTTTTTTTCTGCCTTCAGAGCTAATTTACAACATTCCTTTACTATATATTTAAAAATGACATCTTTGTATTTGGACAAGTGACAGCTATTTGGTACCATGGATATCCAAATGGAAATACAGCAAACAAATGATTTTTATAAATGTGCCTTCTCAGGCTAATGTTCTCAGCTGACATGAAATGAAATGACTGTATTGAATCCATTGTTAGGTTAGCTACTAAGAAAGTCGGTTCACTGTGTTGTACAAAATCGATTTTTCTCTCCAGAATCTATCATATGTCTGCCCTCCATCCAGGCTTGGAATATTTCTACAACCTATAGATTGGCATCCCTGCTATTTACATTGAGCTCCTTGATAAAATCTAAAGAAGAATCAGCAATATTATTTGTCTTGATCTGGCAGCTTGGCTTAAATCATTTTCCTATCACCATAAGGTTGCCTCCTTGTGCCTTTTCTATACGTTCATGGTAATTGTTCAGATAATCTCTTCACTATGGTACCTAGACTTTTTTGAAATTAAGCACTGTAGTAAATGATGTGTCTACGGCTATATCGTGTTGAATACATCGGTTCCCGTCCGATCACCGAAGTTAAGCAACATCAAGCCTGGTCAGTACTTAAATGGGTGACCATTTGTGAATACCAGGTGCTGTAAATGTAAGGACCAAGATTGGTCCACCAGTCCTCCAGGTTTGGGGGTTGGGTGCAGGACTAACAACCTTGTCCTGTAAAAAACAGTTTGTTACAGAAACAGCAACAAAAAATTGCTGCCCTATGCACCATTGGGTGTGATTGATAAATGATGATGATGAGTAAACGATGTGCATTGTGGTGCAGTGGATATTGACACAGAATGATAAATCAGGGAGCTGAGTTCAAATTCCAGTTGAATTCCTTGCATTCACTTACGCACATATAACCTTGGAAAATGTAATAATCTATTTCTTCCTTCCAGTTATGGGTTAAATAATAAGATAGATTAGGCTCTATAGCCTTGGTTGACAACCAGTTTATTACAGAAAGCAATGGCAACATACTGCAAGATAATCTTCTGCCCAGTCAGTCATGTCTCTTTCAAGACATGATCACCCAAAGCGTGTATCATGTATGGCACTTAACTGACTGACTGACTGTCATTTAGATGTGAATTCTGTGCCAGCAGTTTTTCTCACATTTCTAACTTATGGAACTCCCTTTCAGCTCCATGATTTCCAGCCAAGTCTAATCTGCAAAAATTTAAATGCAATGTTAATTGCTATCTACTATCCACCTGATTATATTTTTCACTTCCTGCTCATTCTTTACATTCCTGTTCCTACTTCTTACACACCTAATAACCCCCGTGTCATAGTGGCTTTACAGCCTTGCATGGCATGAAACCAGTTATTAAAAAAGCTGTTATAAAAGTGTTAAACTTCATATTCATTATTATTAATAGTTTATCCCTATCATTGCAAATGACAACACACATTGTTGATTATTTTAAATCATTAATAGATTTCATGTTTGAGTTTTTAATAACCTGTCATAAACTTCTGAATATTGTTTCTTATGTCTTTGTCTATGAGTGTATCAAATTTGGTTAAAATCAAACCAGGAGGAGGGTAATAGATGGATGAGAATACCGAAAATAGGGGTGGAGTAAAGGGAAAAGATAGATTGAGAGTATGGATGCGAGTTAGTGTGATAGGAGATGTCTATTGCCCTTACATTTAAATTCCTGGAGATTGTAGCTGTCGGGCAAGCAAGTATATGGAAGGGAATTCCACAGGTGGAAGGTGTGATAAAAGAAGCTGTTAGAGTATAAATTGTGGTTACATTTTATCTGTTTCACTGTAAAAGGGTGGGACCTAGTTGCTAATCTAGTAGCTCATGTAAATTCATACCTAGGAGGCACCAGTGATCTAAGTTCATTGGAGCAGAAGCCGTGAAAGTATTTATAGAAGAGGCACAGGGAAGCCACGTCACACTGGTGAGATAGCAACTGCAGCCGAGCCGTATTGGGCACTGCCCTTACAAGAAGGCTGACAGGGAAAATCAGTGACAAACACTTATTCTCAGAAGACCATTATATACTATGACATACACAAATTATGCATATCTACAAGTGTCAACACATGGAGAAATACATATTACACATACCTACTGCAAAGCAAAGTATAAGGAGGAACAAAAGGAAAGGACTTACCTATAGTTTGAGGATACTCCTAATATGGAAAAACCATTGTTATAACTCCAGATTTAAGGGGTTGGATTTGTTTTTGTCCCAAAAGAACATGGCAGGATTCATCTATATCCCAGTGGGATAAAGCAAAAAGAAAACAGCCTTCTTGTTTGGTTGCTATCCACAAACTATACAAATGACTAATACTTTGGTAACTGTATTGAGTGGCATCATAAATCTGCTGTCATCTAACCCACATCTTTACCTAAACGAGATAATCACCTTCAGTATCTCAACACACACACACACACCTACACATACACACATATATATATTTATTTATTTATTTAAATTTATTTGTTTGAACATTATTTTTAATGGATACTCATATCCGATGGTGAAGGACACGTTCCAGAAGCTGAGTAAAGTATTAAGACACAGGAAACTTTCACTAGAAACAAAGAAGAGAGTACTAGATTGCTATGTGATGTCAGTTCTTCAATATGGCAGTGAATGCTGGACAATATCAACAAAGATGAAAGGAAAACTTGAAGCAGCTGAAATGTGGTTCTACAGAAGAATGATGTGGGTATCATGGTCCGAGCATGTAAGCAATGACAAGGTGTTGGAAAGAATGGAAACGAAAAGGAAATTAATATTGAGCATCAGGAAGAGACAACTGAAGTTCCTGGGACATGCAAGGAGGCAGGAGAGCTTGGAGAACCTGATACTAACAGGCCAGATAGAGGGAAAAAGAGACAGAGGAAAGCAGCGGATAACATTTTTGAAGCAGGTGATTAACAGAAGGGGGTCTGCGAGATGTTACAGGAGAAAGCATGCTAAGAGCCACTAGGGATAGGGAGACGTGGAAGGCCATGATCTCCTACGTCCTGAAAGGACAAGGCTCACAGAAGATGAAGATCCTTTGTACAAAGGTGGGTTGAAAACTTTATAAGCTGACTCTGAAGGAGTGATGCTAGAGCTGTGAAATGTTACATGCATTAATTTCAACTTTTCTAATTAAAAACTGCAAGGTAGATTAAGCAAAGAGTCAGAAATTTAAGGAAACTATGCAGTAATTAGTTAATTTCATTATTAATATTCTTGCTATTATTGAATATATGATAAAATACTTTATGAAGAGAGAATCCATCTGGCGAGCTATTAAATTAGTTTCAGTTTTTCAGTGATTAATGAAAATCTATAGTGTGGTGCCAAATTTTTTGACTGTAGTTTGAATCGATAGTGTACCAGAGACTGGGAAGGCTGGTAAAAAATTACATTACTAAAAGCTACAGAGAATAGGAAGTTGTGAAGGACCATAATCACTCACAACATGACGGGATATGACACAAAGAAGATAATTTGTCCTTGAAAGCACAGTTGACCTTATACTTATTTTTATTCAATTCCACTCCCTGTTCGTTTTGAAATTAATTTGATAACAGAAGTGTGCATAAGCTTGGTGAACTCTTTGAAATTCTTGGAAATTGCCCAAAATAATGTTTCCTTAAATTCTTAATTATGATAAAAAATTGATTTCAGGTGGAGAAACTTTTAAATTTGGCTCTTCATACATCTAGAATATTTGAATGAATTTACAGTTCCTACCAAATTTTAAAAAATAACATCTTTTCCATTGCTCATTACTTAGAAATATTCTAGTGAAAAAAAAAACCTTTTCTTCAAAAATTGCTGAATTTTGTTTAAAGTGAACACAAACAATAAAAATAGCATTTGAAAGTATACTTCTCACATGATTCTGGCTTGCAATTTAATTTGCATAGGATCTTTGAGCTTTGTCCATCTATCAAGTACACCCGAATCAATGAACAAATGTTTATATTCAGACACATAATGATATGGACACACACACACACTCACTCACACAAATATATGCACAAACACTAACACAAAATGCATACAAACACACTCAGATATATAAAAATATTTAATTGTTGTTGTATTTTATGATAGATGTATGTTGGCCTGAGACAAACCTGAATTTCAACTTTCACCACCTTTGAAGCAGCTTTATGATACCATTCTTTTGAAATTTGGCATCTCACTTGGTGATAAACCGGTGTAATTGATACATACAGACTTCCAGAGAATTGAAGTTATTCCCATTAGGAAAATCTTGTAGGGTAGAAAGACATAGTAATCTGAAGGTACTTAAATCAGTAGGACATCTCAGATAAACTGAACAAATTTCTAATGTCTCTCAAAGGGATGTGAATGACCAATTCCAAGTGTTTTCATTTAATTGCTACCTTTAAACTATGCAAAGTTTGTGAAGGAGTTCATTAGGCACAATGCATTTTCAATTCTACAAGATAAACAGTATTATCTTCATTGGATCTAGACTGATTTTAGAATGTTTAACAGTGGGTTATTTCATTCACCTCAAGATCATTTGTGCACTACATTGTTGTAAACTATCTGTTTTTCATCACATGTGATTTTTTTAAAAAGATAATAAAGAATCACAGATGGAAATAGGATCCATTGAATTTTATTTTTAAAAAATGTAATTGATTCATGCAGACTTCCAGAGAATTGAAGTTATTCCCATTAGGAAAATCTTGTAGGGTAGAAAGACATAGTAATCTGAAGATACTCAGATTATAGTGGGTAAGCGTTCTTTTAGAGAGTAGTTGTATATTGTTGAAGATTAACAAAATTTAGCCTCCTTGTAGATATCCCACTATATGTCATAAAAAGATTATAAATCAGGAAAAGCAAATTGAGTTCAGAAATAACCTTTTATATATACACATATCAATTAAGGTTTTTACAATTCAAGTAATCCTTTAAATAAAAGTCCAATGGACATTAAAATGTTCATGGCAATAAAATGCTGAAAAGAACATTAATACTTAGGTATGGGGGAGCGTTATAAGTAAGGAATGTCTTTGAAGTATCCGCTCTTTAGGTCAGTAAGTAGTTTTGAGACAGCGACGAAGGAAAAGAGAGGTAAGGGAGGCAAGCATAGTAAGCCGCTTGACTTTGTCAAGGTGGATATTAATTACACTCGTCTCTCTCAAGTCTGTCCATGTGTGTCTGTCTGGGTCTGTCTGTCTGTCTGGCAATGCTTTCTGTGTCGGCTTTTTATTTCGACTTTTTGGATTGCAGCAGATCATTTGGGAATTCATATCCGTATTTGATTCTGGGCTTCCCATTGGCCGATAAATAAAATTCGCGTAGGCTCACGAACTGGAAATTTAATATTTAATTAATTTCTATTTTTCAACCAGAACACCTGCATGAAGCCGGATGCACACTGACGAGTTCTGATTATTTGCTTTTTGGTTGTGAGAGTGCAAACATCTGGTCATTCGTTTTTGCTTGGTATCACTACAAGATCAGTAGGACATCTCAGATAAACTGAACAAATTTTTGATGTCTCTCAAAGGGATGTGAATGACCAATTCCAGGTGTTTTCATTTAATTGCTACCGTTAATCTATACAAAGTATTTGTCTGAATTCAATGTATAATATTTGTGAAGGAGTTCATTAGGCACAATGCTTTTTCAGTCCTACAAGATAAGCAGTATTATCTTCCTTGGATTTAGACTGATTTTAGAATGTTTAACAGTGGGTTATTTCATTCACCGCAAGATCATTTGTGCACTACATTGTTGTAAACTATCTCTTTTTCATTGCATGTGATTTTTTTTAAAAAAAGATAATAAAGAATAGGAAATAGGACCCATTGAATTTTTTTTGAGTTGGGGTAAAAACATGAGATAACCAAACAACATTTGGATTCATGTATCCAAGAGTTTCCAAATGCTTTACAATGCTCACCCAGGATATTTATTTTTATAGTCATTTCACCCCAAGCAAGCTAGTACTGCCACTGTTGTGCAGAGGGTTACATAAGAGAAGAGTGATGAGAAAGAGGAACAAGTTATAGGGGTGTCAAAAAATGACTAAGAGAAAGATGAGAACACTTGTGTGAGAAGAACTGTATGAGAGTCGAATGGACAAGAAAAAGAAAGTGATACAAGAGTTGTCAGGGAAAGGATGCAAGTCTAGGAGATAGGAAATAAGAGATCTTTGTGCTATCCGTTATTTTAAGTGGCATTTTTATTTGGTTATTGTTGGGGTGTCACCCCTTTTTACACACTCTATGGACTCTTCCAAAATATACAAATAATCCGGCCTACTGAGAACAGTAATTGTAGTTGAGTAGTTGTTGTTGTTAGAGTCAGTATTTGTCAAAGCAGTTGAACTGT
Organism: Ascarosepion bandense; assembly: GCA_037127315.1. Classification (NCBI taxonomy): domain Eukaryota; kingdom Metazoa; phylum Mollusca; class Cephalopoda; order Sepiida; family Sepiidae; genus Ascarosepion; species Ascarosepion bandense. The sequence continues at coordinate 1,986,991 of JBBBDQ010001483.1, forward strand.
CGTTCATTGGTCAGCAAGAATATAGACTATTACCCGGACTTTTTCAGATTTTAGAGGCAACTCCTGAGCAGATGAATTGTTTGGGTGGGAATGTCAAACAGATAATTCCCAATTTGTTACACACCTAGGTACTGACCAGGCACAATGTTACTTAACTTCAGCGATTGTATAAAGCCTTTATATATTCATCATTTATATACAAGTGTGTTTCAATGTATCACAGCTCATCAGTATGACTAGACATCCACTTGCTTCTGGCTGGGATTGAAACTCAACTGATTTGATGTCAGTCAGATTTGCTAAGCCATAAGCACATGTGTAAATATATAATTGATGTATATATATATATATATATATATATATATATATATATTTTTTTTTTTTTTTAGATATTTTTAATCCAAAAGGATAAGCAGGAAGGTAAATCCCAAAAACCCGATCTTAATTAATATTAATTTCATTAATATTAAAATTGATCAAGGTGGAGGGCTCAATGCAATTTTTAATTTCTAATTACAGAGCCAATTATAAATTAAAACAAAATTCCATGTTCAAATTCGTTAAATAGCCATTTCTTAAGCAACAAACATTTATTCACAACAAATTCAAATGACTAAAGATTTTATACTCACAGAAGTCACAAAAAAATTTTCATCACAGAAAATTAAAAAGGGTGGGATTAATAATTTAAAGAAATAGTTGTAACCATATATATATATATATATATATATATATATATATATATATATATATATGGTTATACCTAGGAAGTGTTTTAACAGGAGATGGAAAGTGCAACACAGAGATCCGAAGGTGAATTGGCATGGCAAAGGACATATTCCAGAAGCTGAGTAAAGTACTAACACACAGGAAAATTTCACTAGAAACAAAGAAAAGAGTGCTGGATTGCTATGTGATGTCAATTCTTCAATATGGCAGTGAATGCTGGACAGTATCATCAAAAAAGAGGACAAAACTTGAAGCAGCGGAAACATGGTTCTACAGAAGGATATCGTAGACTGAGCATGTAAGCAACGATGAGGTGTTGGAAAGAATGGCAACAAAAATGAAATTAATAGTGAGCATCAGGAAGAGACAAGTGAAGTTCCTGGGACAAACAATAAGACAGGAGAGCTTGGAGAACCTGATATTGACAGGCCAGATAGAAGGAAAAAGAGACAAAGGAAGGCAGTGGATAACATATTTGCAGTGCCTGATCAGGTAGATGATGGAACGGGGGTTGCCAGGAGTAACAGGAGCAAACATACTAAGAGCCACAAGGGATAGGGAGACGTGGAGAACCATGATTGCCTATGTCCTGAAGGGACAGGGCACATAGAAGAAGAAGATGTTTACAACTATATCACATTAATGTTTCTGTTTCTTAATTCTTCTGTACCGTGTAATCCCTTGTGCCTTAGTGGCTTTACAACCTTGCTTGGTGTGAACTCAGTTTAAAAAGTAATAGAATAATAATTAAGCAAAAAGATAAGTAATCAAATCTAATAAATGAAACAAGCATGCATGTACCTATGCACAGAGAAATATTCTGTTTGGTCAAATGTTGGCATCACTAAAAACAGGAATTCTTTTTCAGATTTTAGAGGCAACCCCTGAGCAGATGGATTGTTTGGGTGGGAATGTCAAACAGATAAAGAAAGAAATCTAGAAAGAAAGAAATCCATGAAAATGAGTTATGCTTTTTTTTTTCCTATATGAGCAGTTTTTGTACATTTATCAGCTGGAGTGCTTAATCTGGTGCCTAAAATGTAATTCATTACTCCAGTAGATCTATATTCCGTCTTTATGTCACCCATGATGTGTTACTTATTTTGCACTGAAAGCAGGAAAGCTTATTGTTGCATTATTTATTACCTCTGTAAGACCGATTCTTTTTCATCTAATACTATTTGTTGCTTTTTTTTTTCTGCTAAAAGTATTCTCTCTCATACAGCATGGACCCCATCAATTCATCATCCCCATGGTAGTGATTCATTTATTACCTATACTCATTTTTTTTTGACTACGAACTTCTTAAAGAATGTCACAGTATCTTGCAATTAAGACATACTTTTGCTTCTCAAATTGCTCATGTAAACTTTTTGTTTCTTCATCTTTGCTTCACATTTAAAAATGTTTTGAATCCACTTTCAGGTGTGACGAAGACTTAGTGGCCCAAACTCTGATGGTGAGATGATGGTGCTCTGATGGTGAGATGATCATTATAAAATACAAGTATATTGTCAAATTATTGACCTTGCTGTTTTATACAAGAGTGGATTCCAAAAAATGCTCAAAAGATTAAAGATACCAGTATTTGGCTAGGTTGGTTGGCTTTGTTTAGCAGCATATCAGCACAACTGAGTTATTTAATGTTGAAATCTAAATATTTTGTATGTAATTTCATTGCTTTGTTTAGCAGCATATCAGCACAACTGAGTTATTTAATGTTGAAATCTAAATATTTTGTATGTAATTTCATTGCTTTGTTTAGCAGCATATCAGCACAACTGAGTTATTTAATGTTGAAATCTAAATATTTTGTATGTAATTTCATTGCTTTGTTTAGCAGCATATCAGCACAACTGAGTTATTTAATGTTGAAATCTAAATATTTTGTATGTAATTTCATTGCTTTGTTTAGCAGCATATCAGCACAACTGAGTTATTTAATGTTGAAATCTAAATATTTTGTATGTAATTTCATTGCTTTGTTTAGCAGCATATCAGCACAACTGAGTTATTTAATGTTGAAATCTAAATATTTTGTATGTAATTTCATTGCTTTGTTTAGCAGCATATCAGCACAACTGAGTTATTTAATGTTGAAATCTAAATATTTTGTATGTAATTTCATTGCTTTGTTTAGCAGCATATCAGCACAACTGAGTTATTTAATGTTGAAATCTAAATATTTTGTATGTAATTTCATTGCTTTGTTTAGCAGCATATCAGCACAACTGCGTTATTTAATGTTGAAATCTAAATATTTTGTATGTAATTTCATTGCTTTGTTTAGCAGCATATCAGCACAACTGAGTTATTTAATGTTGAAATCTAAATATTTTGTATGTAATTTCATTGCTTTGTTTAGCAGCATATCAGCACAACTGAGTTATTTAATGTTGAAATCTAAATATTTTGTATGTAATTTCATTGCTTTGTTTAGCAGCATATCAGCACAACTGAGTTATTTAATGTTGAAATCTAAATATTTTGTATGTAATTTCATTGCTTTGTTTAGCAGCATATCAGCACAACTGAGTTATTTAATGTTGAAATCTAAATATTTTGTATGTAATTTCATTGCTTTGTTTAGCAGCATATCAGCACAACTGAGTTATTTAATGTTGAAATCTAAATATTTTGTATGTAATTTCATTGCTTTGTTTAGCAGCATATCAGCACAACTGAGTTATTTAATGTTGAAATCTAAATATTTTGTATGTAATTTCATTGCTTTGTTTAGCAGCATATCAGCACAACTGAGTTATTTAATGTTGAAATCTAAATATTTTGTATGTAATTTCATTGCTTTGTTTAGCAGCATATCAGCACAACTGAGTTATTTAATGTTGAAATCTAAATATTTTGTATGTAATTTCATTACTACTACTATTATTATTATACTACTAATAGTTCTAGAATTAGGTATTGTTGGCTGGTTGTTACTTTTTAGTGGTATATCAACACCTCAATGGGTTATTTAATGCTGAAATCTAAATATTTTGTATGTAATGTCATTACTACTACTATCATTATTATTATAGTACTACTACTACTTCTATAATTAGATATTGTTGGTTGGTTGTTACTTTTTAGTGGCGTATCAACACCACAATGGGTTATTTGATGCTGAAATCTAAATATTTTGCATGTAATTTCATTACTACTACTGCTACAACTGCTTCTATAATTAGTTACCTTTGTTTAGTGGCTTATCAACACATCTATGGGTTATTTAATGCTGATTTCTTACTGATACAGGAGTAAATTGTGGTGTCATCTGTGTAAATGCCTACTTGGCATTTGATCACGTCTGGGAGATCATTTATGAAAATAAGTATAGCGTCGGGCCTAGGATAGAGCCCTGAGGGATACCAGCATTTGTACAGTAGGATGTGGAGGCATGCCCATTCAGGATGACCTTCATTGTTGGTTGGTTGATGTTTTTAGTGGCATATCAACAGCTCTGGTGGTTATTTAATGCTGAAATCCAAATTTTTTGTATGTAATTTAATTACTACTACTACTACTACTACAATCTACTACTTCTATAATTAGTTATTTTTGATAGCCTGATTTTTTTTAGCAGCCTATCAACCTACAGTATAGCCCAGCGTTGCTTGGGTGTAATAAAAGCTTAAAGAATATTTGTGTGAAGTTTGGTGAGAATCAGATAAAAATTGTAGATTTGTATAAAGGACATACAGACAGATAAACAGACACACACCACAAACATCTTGCTTTTTATATATATATATATATATATATATATATATATATATATATTATCAATTGTCTGCACTATTGTAAAAACTGCAACCTAGACACTCCTGAATATCGTTTCTTATGTCTTTGTCTATGAGTGCATCAAATTTGATTGAAATCGGACCACTGCTTTTATAACCCGATTTTTTCGATTATCAATTTTCGATATTTATCAGGGGTACCTCGACACAAAACCTAGCTAAGAACACTCGCAGACGCTTATAGTACAATTGTGTAAATTTTCAAGAAAATCGGTTCAGCCGTTTTGGAGTCTGTAGGCAACGAACACACGCACACACACACACACACATACACACACACACACAGAGAAAAAGTTCCATTTATAAATAAGTTTAGATTTAAATATTTTGTGCATAATGTTTTTAGTTCCAACTACAGATATTTTGTACATAACTTTATACTTTCATTTATATTTTTAGATAAATAGTTGGTAGATAGATGAATATTGTAGTGCAGTGGATATTGGCTCAGAATGACAAAATTGGAGAGTCAAGTTCAAATTCCAATTGAATTAATTTGTTTGCATTCAATTATGGGCAAATGCATTTAGAAAAGATATTAATCTAACTCTTCTCCCTCCTGTTATAAGTTAACTAGCAGAACAGATTGGGTTCTGTAGCCTTGGCTGGCAACCAGTCTACCACAAAATGTAATGGCAAAATTTTCTTTTTGATTTCAGTGAATCAAATTGTGACAATTCATGTAAAAAGTATAATGGTATTCTAAAGTCACTCAGTTCAGATCTCAGCATAGTCTGTTTGAGGTGTTTACGCTTGTTCAAATGTCTTTGGGAAAGTCATGAGTTTATCTCTTCTTTCTTTTCAACAAGGGGTTAAATGGTAGAGTGGATAAAGCTCTCAAGCAATCTAAGAGATGAAAAACTATATTCAAAATGCTAGAAAGGACAATAGTAAACTGCTCCACTATCTTTCCTAAAAATTCATGGCAATTCATTAATAATAAAAAAGTAGTTTCTGTGGGGAGCTTTGATTGCCTGCAGCTTGAAGAGTCAGTCAGTCAGTTAAGTGCCATATGTGATACATGCCTGGATGATCATGTCTTGAAAGAGCTATAACTGATTGGACAGAAGATTATCCTGCAGTAGGTTGCCATTACTTTCTGCAGTAGACTGGTTGCCAGCCAAGGCTGTAGAACCCACTCTCTCCTGTTATTTAACCCATAACTGGAGGGAAGAGATGGATTAATACCTATCCCAAGGGTATTTGCGCGTAAGTGAATGCACAGAATTCAACTGGAAATCAAACTCGGCTCCCAGATTTCTCATTCCGAGCTGATATCCACTGCACCACAACGCACATCTCTGAAGAGACATAACTCTAAAAAGAAAAAAGTATAAATATGACTCAAGCCACAAGATTAGCAAATAATTTCCTGGGAAACCAAAATAAACACAAATTCTACTCCAACAGATTCTTTTCTCACACTTCCCGCCTGTGGAATTTCCTTCCGTTTACTTGCTTTCTCGACGGCCACAATCTCCAAGAATTTAAATATAAAGTCAATCGTCATCTCTTATTTCACTAACTTGCATCCTATATCTCATGCTCTCATCTCATCTCTTCAGTATTTTCACCCTTCTCTTACCCACTTCCTGACATTCCCTATAACCTGTCACTCCTTCTCATAACTTTCCTTCTTTGTAACCCCCTTCACAACAGTGGCAGTATAATGCCTTGCTTGGGGCGATACGATTATAAAAAAATGTGGAAGAGCCTAAAATATTTCCATTAATTTTAGCAAAATTAATTGAAATTACTTGTATTTACTAAACTGAGCTCATTCTGGTAGAAAGCAATATATGTAGGATGTGCAATTACAGTAGTAACTGTGTGTGAAATTGGCTTGCTAACCATTACTTCACGGAAAGGTGTCTCAGTATTTGGAACTATAGCTTGAAATTGTATTATCATGATTATATTGCCAAATAAAATGAATTATCAAAATAGATCCTCAGCAGACCAGCAAAACTTTTTTTTGGTAAACAATTCAAACAGTGTTAAAGAAAGCATTCTGCTAAACAACTAAAAGAATTGTCTGTGTTTATCAAAAAATTAGGCCATGTCAAAGATGGAGACACATCTGAAGACTGGTTCTCACTAAATTCTTGACAGCTGAAAGCATGTCTGGAAAAGGCTTCACATAGCAGGATTTAATTACAGAGAGTTGGACAATGGATAAATCAGGTGCCTCGACCTCAGGTCATTCTGTATCTAAGGGTCATCAACCAGCGTGGCCCATAAATGAAACTCAAAGCAGAGGTTTTCACCCAATATAGTTCCAGTCTTTGTGTTTCTATTTTCAGAGAAAATACCTTGCAAAAATCCTTAAAGCATTAATAAATAGAATTAAGCAAAAGTTTTGACATAAAGCAAAGCCACAACATTTCTAAAAATATTCTTTACATTTACAAAACTTTTCAGTCACTAGATCTGTTGCTAATAACTTTTCAATAACATTATTAAAATTTGTTAAAAGAAATATTGTTAACTATAAGTACCCTTGATAACTTCACAATTTTCTATAACAGTGACATATCCATAGAAATTTCCCTACCACATTGTTAATTATTTGAACTTCACAACCTTAACATAATATTGCAATAGCAATCATAAATATAAATACTCATAAATTATTTTAAGAAATAAAGGGATACAAAAGAAAATATTTTAAATTAACTGATATGTCCCAGAAAGGGATATATATATATCATTCCAGGTAGATAAGCAGTTTAGGCAAATGCAACCATGTAGAACAATCTAGTAAATAGACATAATAGATGGTACTCATCATATGCAGTATCCTGAATCATAGGCGTAGTCAAATAGTCATAGACCAATAGTCATAGACCTGTAGATATGTGGACATAGGCCTCTAGTAGTAGTAGACCACAAGACCTCTAGTGGTAGACCTAGGGACGTAGACCTCTATGCATTCTGCCTTTGTCTGTATTTGTCTGACACCAGCCAAACATGTTACTGTAAGGGGTAACCAACATTACATATTCATTACATTGTTAACAAAGTTTTCCATTCCATTGAAACATTTGTTAAACATTTCTATATTCTCTTCTTTATATCTTTCTAGCTTTCTTTTGTTTTCTTACTGAAAGTCAGTAGCATTTCTGATATATCTTTTCTATTTTCCCGCACAATAAAAACAAAATGGACATTATTTATGAGGTATTGGCAGGGTATAAAGGTCATGCTAACTAAAGGTGGGACAAGCAGAATTATCGTAAGATAATTCAAAATGTGGAATTAATAGACTTTAAACAATTTAAATGCATCAGGGTATAGATTGTAGTGAACAAAACAAATTCTAAACTTAAAATTCAAATCTGACTTATTGATTTTGTTAGAAAAAAAAGAAAAAAAAAGAAATTTTGTGGGATTTACAAACTTTGCACACAAAACTCATGAAATTTCACACCTTGATGCGAAATGTTTTTTGGCCAATGGCTAACTAGGAAACATCTAAAAAAAACAAAAATTCAAATAATTTGTAATTATCAAAAAGAAAACAGAAACAAATTCCTTTTATGGAATCTTTTTGCAAGCAAATGCGAAGTTTGTCTTCCAATGGAAAGCCCAGAATTATATCCAGATGTTAATTCCCAAATGACCTGTTTGGAGTCCAAGAAAATGAAATAAAAAGATGAGATAAGACAGTCGCAGTGAGAAAATACAAGCATCAAGCGATCTTATTATTATTGCCTCTCTCTTTCTCTCTCACCTCCTTCTTCTTCATTATTCACCAATTAATACTAAATGACTAGCCAGTACCCTAAAGACTAAGTCAATACTTCAAAGACACTCATACTAAACAAACGCTCACAGATACATACATACGTACGCATAAACTCTTTCCAACAAATTACTACTATGAACATTTAACAACCTTGTACCAACCAAAAGACATTACTTTTATTTGTAAAAAAAACTTAATTGATATATATATATATATAAATTGTTGTTTCTATATACAATTTGATTTTCTTGTTTTGTACTCCTCTTATAGTGGGTTATCTACTAACAAGGCCAAATCAAACTAATCTGTTTCAACACACATACACATCACTATAACGGATAACCCCCAATAAGATCAGTTATAAGAAATCTGTTGTTGTAGATGAAGAAATTTGAACATAGGATCAGTTGAGTGCTATATGTGATACATGCTTTGGGTGATCATGTCTTGAAAGAGACATGACTGACTGGGCAGAAGATTATCCCGCAGTAAGTTGCCATTGCTTTCTGAAGTAAACTGCTTGCCAGCCAAGATTATAGAACCCAATTTGTCCTATAATTTAACCCATAACTTGAGGGAAGAAATGGATTAACACATTTCCCAAGGGTATTTGTGCATAAGTGAAGGCAAGGAATTCAACTGGAATTCAAACTCGTTACACTGCACCACAACGCACATTCTGAACATAGGATAGGATGTGCTAAAAACAGTTTCTTTTTTTCCAGCACTGCAAAACACTAGAAAAGCAAAGTAATAACCTTTCATAGGTTAATGTTGCAAAATAGACACATCAAATAGACACTATAACATAGATGTTGCATGTAGAATCCAAATCATTCAGAAATGCCTAAACTATCAGCTATATTTTTTTTTTTTTTATAAGCGTTTCACCCCGAGCAAGGCATGTCACTGCCACTACTGCACAGGGGGCTACATAGAGTGGAGAAAGGATGATTAAATATAGGAAATGTCAGAGGGTGGGTGATAGGTGGGTAAGGATACCGAGAATGAGGGTTGGGTAGATGAGAGTGTTCTGAGAATAATTGGGAGTTAGTGTGATAGGAGGTGTCTATTGACCCTACATTTATACACCTGGAGATTGTAGCTGTCGGGAAAGCAGACTTGTGGAAGGGAGTTCCACAGGCGGGAAGTGCGAGAAAAGAAGCTGTTGGAGTAGAATTTACGGCTACATCTTATTTGTTTAACTGTAATATACAGCCATTTTTTTCAGATGGATGATTAAAATTACAATGAATGAATCTTATAAGTCTTAATGTAAGCAGTGATACATCAGATCTTATAGACTGGCACTACAGAACCACAAAGAATGTTCCTAAATAAATAAACACAACACTATATGAAAACTTTTGACAGCAACAAATAAAATGTATAGCTGATATAGCTAAAAGGAAAAAATAATATTATAAACAAGATATTGATTTTCCACATTAGCTTAAACAACAGATTTTGGAAGAAAAATTTCATACCTTCTGCAAAAAGCAATAACAGTCAACTCAAGAAGCTTGTTTTTTTAAAAACAAACTATTTTAAGAAAAATTCTTAATTATCAATGGGCCTTGCTGTTTGACACACAGTTAGAGGCAAATAGGTCCATGTCTTTTACAAGCATATTATTATAAAGTTAATATTTGAATTTGAATGCAGTACACTAATTTATTGATCAATTATGACTATTAACTTTACATTTCAATTTTCCAAGAATTTAAATGTAAAGTCAATAGTCATCTTCTATCTCACTAACCTGCATCCTCTCTCTCATGCTCCTTTCTCTGTCCACTCTACTCTCATCAGTATTCTTATCCTTTTCTTACCTACTTCCTGACACCCCTATAACCTGTCAGTCTTTCTCATAACTTTCCATTCTATGTAACCCCCTGAAAAACAGTGGCAGTAAAATTCCTTGCTTGAGGCGACATGATTATAAAAAAAAAACTTTCATCATATATTTCAACCCATAATAACGCTAATTATTGTCAATAAACATTGAGCATTTCTTCTATAGAAATGGTTAAGCATGCCATTATCTTACTATTTGTAGGAAGTTTAATTTTTAATCATTTCATTGCACAAAATGCAATAAAGCTACTAGGTTGCAAGAGAGAAAGAGGAAAAGAGAGAGAGGGGGGAACAGTAAAATAACAAGAATGATAAACATTTTATCAATAAATTGGTGTACCTCATTCAAATTCAAATATTAACTTTATACTAATAGGCTTGGAAAAGACATGGACCTATTTTCCTCTAGCTGTGTGTTAGACAGCAAGGCCCATTGATAATTCTTGAACTGGGTGACAGTCAGCCTAGAAGTCAGAAAATCAGTTAAGTGCCATACGTGTTACATGCTTGGGCAATCATGTCTCAGAAAAGACCTGACTGACTGGGTAGAAGATTATCCTGCAGTAGGTTTCCATTACTTTCTGTGGTAGACTGGTTGCCAACCAAGGCTGTAGATCCCAATCTGTCCTGTTATTTAACTCATAACTGAAGGGAAGAGATGGATTAATACTTTTTCCAAAGGGTATTTGCACATAAATGAATGCAAACAATTTGACTGGAATTCAAACTCAGCTCCCTGATTCCTCATTCCAAGTTGATATCCCTAACCACAACGTACATCCTCGCCTAGGTGTAGGTAATTCAGATCAGTCAGATGAGAGACAAAATATATTAACTAACAAATATCCTGATAGATATATTGACCAGGATATACCTTCTGCTGCTAAATGAGCAGCACATGAGTCCCATGTGTTGTCAGCTTATGTTGCATTGCATGTTGTCATTAGATTTTACTAGTCTATTAGAAATTCCTCAATAGGACCTCCCAATGCTGTATCAATAAACTCAGGTTTCTTTTTACTAGCGTTTTTGAATGGGATGTAGACATAGAGTAGCCATCAAGTCTAGAAGTTAGAGAAAGAGGGAACTAGAGAGGATGGATGTCAAAATGTCAAGCAACTATTTCTCTTCTTTACATGGTCGTGTCTCTTCCCACTGAAAAGGCATTCAGAAGAGGAAAGCAACATTAAAGATATTGGCTCCTCTTCTACAACAACTGAAGTACTACTTTTCATGTGTTTTTCAGTTTCATATATAAGACTTATCAGATGGTCATTGTGGTGCAGAACAAGAAACATGGAGAGCTGAGTTCAAATTCCTGCTGAATTCCTTATATTTGTAGTGGACGAAGCATCCATTACTAATTTATGTTTAACGAGTCGACTCGACGTAACATGGGGTCATGAAATAAAACAGGCAATAAGAAAGAACGAAAAGGCGAAAGTAACGAGAATAACAATATATTAACAAAGGTCACATAGGGTTGACAGCATGCATAAAATTAAGGAAAGAGAAGTTCTTTCCCTGGTGAGAAATAAAAAATTGCACCCCTAATTGCTACCCGCAATTAGTGCGCGTGTGTTTGTGTGAGTTAGAGAAACATGTCTGCTCTTGTCCGGGACAAAATCCTAACTAGCGTACCACGTGACGTTCCCCGTTTTTATTGGCATCGTTTACGCGGGAACTAAGTTATCACGTGAACGCTGAGTGACCATGTGTGTGTGTGTGTGTGTGGGGGGTGTCAATGTATCAAACCCCATAAATACCCCCCTTAGATTGAAACAAACATTAAAAATACTTTTTTCAATATGTCCGTGAATATATATGGTTTGATTACGTTGATGATGATGCCGGTAGTAGTAGTAGTAGTCATGCCAAAAATGACAGAAAAGGCTGGTTGCTGAAAAAAAAAGGTGGGTGGCACGGACGTGGCTCATAGGTGTGGGGGAAGGTTGCTGGAACGTATGACTGTTTAGACTGATGGTCCGCCATATTGGATCCTCGAAAAGCACATGGTGAAATGGAAGAGCGAGAAAAATTTTACGTTGACCAGTGTACATGTAGAGAAAATCGGTCTCACTTTTGCGTTGAAGTTTGTATAGCGTCGTTAATTGAGAGTGAATTTTGTGAAAGTGAATTTTTTTTTGGTTGTCTCTCGTAGGCTGAAGAGAAAAAGAGTCTGAAATGTAGCAGGATTTGCGACGATGTAACCCTGGAAAAATATTCTCGGTGTTTGATATGGCTGTTAAAAATCTTCTAATTTATTCCAATGCTCCACGTTGAGTTGCTTGCGTTTGTAAGAATTCCCGTGTTTTGCTCTGTGTGTGGATTTATGTTGGCATTAGAAGAATTAACAGTTGGTTATAAACTTTGATTTGCAAAGTGGTTGATTGAAGCTTGTGTTGATACTGAGTGTCGACGTGTGTTTGAGAGAACTAAAGAGATATCTGGGTTTAATGTCGAATTGTTTTTGGATGTCCCCGTTATCCAGTATAGGTAATTCGAATTCTTTTTTTTGATCTCTTAGTAGTTCTGGTTGAGTGTGGAAAGGCGTCAGTAAGTTGACGTTGTGTTGAATGATAAAAAAAACGTCTTTAAATCGATGTTGTGCCACTCTTTTTCTAAACAGTCTGGGAAAAATGACAGTTGTGCTGTCTAGTGTGCCATTGTTAAACTGTGCAGAGTTCTATGTGTGGTCACCATATTATGTAGAGTCCTGTGGAAAAAGTTGGGAGCTAACGATGTTGAATAGTAGTTCTTGTTGATAGACGAAGAAGAATTGCTGAGTCCCATTTCCAACGATGCTGGACTGAATTACGTCGAATCGACATCACATCGTGGTCACCATTTGTAGTGGACGAAGCGTCCATTACTAATTTATGTTTAACGAGTCGACTCGACGTAACATGGGGTCATGAAATAAAACAGGCAATAAGAAAGAACGAAAAGGCGAAAGTAACGAGAATAACAATATATTAACAAAGGTCACATAGGGTTGACAGCATGCATAAAATTAAGGAAAGAGAAGTTCTTTCCCTGGTGAGAAATAAAAAATTGCACCCCTAATTGCTACCCGCAATTAGTGCGCGTGTGTTTGTGTGAGTTAGAGAAACATGTCTGCTCTTGTCCGGGACAAAATCCTAACTAGCGTACCACGTGACGTTCCCCGTTTTTATTGGCATCGTTTACGCGGGAACTAAGTTATCACGTGAACGCTGAGTGACCATGTGTGTGTGTGTGTGTGTGGGTGTCAATGTATCAAACCCCACATATTCACTTACCTGTAAGTACCCTTGGGAAAGGTATTAATCTGTTTCTTCTCCCTTCAGCTATGGATTAAATAGCAGGACAGATTAGGTTTTATAGCCTTGGTTGGTAACTAGTCTATGACAGAAAATAATGGCTACCTACTGCAGGAAAATCTTCTGCCTAATTAGTCATATCTTTAAGATATGATTGCTCATGCATGTATTGCATATGGCACTTAACTGAGTTTTCAAAACTTAAAAAAACAATTCATCATTGTAAAGATTCCATACTCACCAGATTCAAATGATTTCCACTTAGTTCAGATCATTAAAGTTCATTAGGTCTGGAATAATATTCTTTACAATTATGATTTTTCCATTTTTTTCTGACCTGCACATTCTGTCATACTAATGAGCATAAATGATACCTGCAAAAATTACTTAGGTATTTATAGAATTCCTCCTGTTTCTGTCTTTAATATATTATTCTATTCTACACTGTTAAAAAAGATTTCAATTGATTTAGCAAATACATTTTTCTGAATGTCTTATTGTCTTCAGTTTGCCATTTCTTAACAAAAGTTTTGTTGTGTGAAGAAAAATCATTTCCGTAAAAGGAACAATCCAACATGAAAATTAGAGATACCAAAATCAAACAAGTGTAACAATTTACACATCTAGAAAGTATTTTAACAAAGGACAGGAAGCTTAATACTAAAATCAGAAGACACATTTAATAGTCAACAATACCTACCAAATGCTAAGAAAGTCTTAAGGAATAGAAAAAAAATATTTAGAAATGGAGAAAAGAGTACTTAACTGTTACTTAATATCAATAGAAGAAGAAAAAACTTGTGGTAACAGAATTGTGGTTCTACAGAAGGATGCTGAGAATAACAAGGACCAAAATATTTGTAATGACAGTGTTTTAGAGAAAATGGAAACAAAAAGGACACTTATATTTAGCATCAGAATGAGAGTGTTGAAATTTCTGGGGTGCATAATGAGAAAAGAGGGCTTGGAAAATTTGATGCTCACAGGATGTATATAAAGCAAGTGGAACAGAGGAAAATAATGCATAACCTACCTAGCAAGCTTGAATAAAGGGATGGCAGGATAGATTTTAGGAGAGATAACCAAAAGACAAAATATATTTTTCTGCTCCAATGAACTTAGCTCACTGGTGCCCACTATGTATGAATTTACATGAGTTACTAGATTAGCAACTAAGTCCCACCCTTTTACAGTGAAACCGTTTTTCTGCTCCAATGAACTTAGCTCACTGGTGCCCACTATGTATGAATTTAGATGAGTTACTAGATTAGCAACTAAGTCCCACCCTTTTACAGTGAAACCGATAAAATGTAACTACAATTTCTACTCTAATAGCTTCTTTTCTTCCACTTCACGCCTGTGGAATTTTCTTCCATATACTTGCTTCCTCAACAGCTACAATCTCCAGAAATTTAAATGTAAGGTCAATAAACATCTCCTATTTCACTAACTTGCATCCTTTCTCTCAAGCTCTTTTTTCCATCCACTCTACCCCCATTACACTGATATTCTCATCCATCTATTACCCTCCTCTTGACACCCCCTATAACTAACCCCTCTTTCTCATCACTTCCTTCTATGTAACCCCCTGCACAACAGTGGCAGCAAAACTGCCTTGCTTGGGGTGAAATGATTATAAATAAAAAAGAGTTACAAAAAACTGGAAAATCTGGCAAGCCATGATTGCCAACAACCATGACGTGACATGGCACGTAGAAGAAAAAGAAGATTCCTAAAAAATAAAACTGAAGAAATTGTCATAAATGTGTAAACCTTTGTTCTTAAAGCAACGATTGGCTTCAAGCTGATTCCCAATTTATAGCAAAAATAAGATAATCTTTTAAAAATCAATTAATTCTTTATCACACGAATTATAATCAAAACCATATTATATCTTCAAAATCCCATCATGGACATCATCATTACACATAGTCTATTAATTTTTCTTTTCATTATCAGAACCTTTCAATCTCAAATGCATTTTGTTCTTTACTCCAACAAAATGTCATATTTCATTTTGATGGATTAATTTGTTATTTATTAAAAATATAATAAAGCATTTAGAAATAATTTATTTTTATCTCTAAATGCTAATGTTTGTCTTTTAAATTTCATCAAATATTCTTCCATCTGATCTTAGCAATCTCTACAGACACAGATCATAAATCTTTCAAAGAGACCTAATTTTCTTCTGTTTAAATATTAGTTTGTTCAGAAAATTTATTCTTGAATTAATGTATTTAAATAGTGTTTAAATCCATGCAAATAATTTAGAACCTTGAATATCTATACACTGAGTTAGAAAGTTGCTTATACATTTACAATAAATCTTTAAAAGTTTGAATACCAGATCTTTGAATGCAGTTTCTACATCTATTTTGCATCAGAATGTCTTTTGTCTGAAAAAAATTGCCAAAGATGCTTGAAAAAGTGGCAGTTGCTGGGGAAGAGATCAGGAGAATATAGTGGATGCAGCAAATTCTTGTTGCCTAAGAGTCTAAGCTTCTGCAGTATCATCCTGGCAAACATGGTCATCAAGTAGAATTAGATCTAGTCAATTAAACATTTCTGGTCACATTTTGCTTAATTGAATGTTGATTTCATTAATGTGCTGGCAATAAATTTTAGCAGTGATCCTCTGGTTTGATTTCAGAAAGAAGTATTTGATAATTCCGATGGTAGATGTTATGTTCTGTTGCAAATTAGATATATTTAAGATTCACTCTATGTGTTAGTTCAATGCAAAAGCTGAGAAAGCAAAGCCCAAAATAAAAATGTCATCTTCTGTGCAGCAGCTCCAAGTATCACATCTGATCTACAATACAAATTGCGACAAAATGCTAAAATACAATAGCTAATCATGAGCATTGCTGATAAAAAAAAAGATTATCCTGACAAGCAAAATGGTGACAGAAACATCATCTCTCATCATCACAGCTATGACCAACCCTCTCATTACAGTGGCGTGACTGAGGTCAAGCTACTGTAATGGTGTTTTTTTTTAATCATATCACCCCAAGCAAGGTGGTAACACCACTGAAGTGCAGGGGGCTATGTAAGAGTGAAAAGATTGGAAAAGAGAAAGCCGATAACCACATCCTAAGCAGGGAACAATTGATGAGCCTCTTCACCTTTTCAACAGACGTGGGTGGAGTGTGAAATGGGCAATAGTTTACTCTATTTACTTCAATTGAAAAAAAAGAAAAGAAAAGAATGAAAAGATTGGAAAAGAGAAACACATCCAGGGAACAAGGGATGAGCCTCTTCACCTGGTGTTATGGGGAAACACACCTATTCCTCAGATAATGGACTCTCCCTCCTATATTAATAAGAGTTAACAGGAAGTTAACGAAAGAAGTTCTTGAGAAGTACTTGGGAAGTTCATAGGAGTTCTTTAGAGTTCTATTGGAGTTCACTCGAACTACTAGGCAGCTGATATTAGTCAGCAGTTAGCCAAATACTAAGGAGTCAGCTTTCAGTAGAAGATTACCAAGTTCCTAAAATTTTGGGTGCGATTAGCAACTGACATAACACGATTATAACCATCAGTGCAAAAACTACTCCACAACAAATGGCAACTTGACTCTTCACACACAGTACCAGGCTAACAGGCCAGCTGTCAACATGGCATCAACTTTGTAATCAGTAAGATGACTGTCCTCTCATCACCACTGTGACCTTCATCAGTTTAATTTAATGCCAAACTCACCAAGACCTCTTGAAGTCACCACTAATTTTTAACACATCTACAGCTTCGCTATTAAACACCAGGCCTCTATGGTCATAACCACTGTGACCAAGTTTTTATTTGATCCTCCATTTGACCAGTATCCAACAGAAATATTCCACTTGCTCAAGTTTCACTATCCCCTTCAGCCTTCCATCATCATCACTACCATGACCTTAGTCAACCAACCTGCCAGGCCTTGCCACGAATCAACCATACAAATGACACTTGTACTCACACTGATTCAAAGCTTCAAAACATATTCAATACCTTCCTCATCATCATTGTAACCTTGGTAAGCTGACCTACCAACCCACCCCACCAGGTTTTGCCATGGATCAAAACCACCAACAACACCTCACTTATGCTACCACAGATTTGCAGTTTTGAAAACCCTCTCCAGATCTCTCTTATCATCACAACTATGACTGCAAAAGAAAAATAAGAAAAAAAGATGAGTTCAGTATCGACTTAATTAGCTTCTAAGAATGCCACTCATAACAACTGAAACAGAATTGTGGTAACTGAGAAAGCTGCAATAAATCAACCACTGGCAAAATCATAACTTTATCACCAGTGACCTCAGTCAACCCACTTGACATATGCATCTACTTCAGGCCCTATCAAATCTATCCTTCTTTTACCCCACAAAAGACAATCCTCTGCATTATCATTGCACAGAATTTTAGGCAAACTTTGACCTTTCTGCCAAAATGACACTTTTTACATTGAAACTGCTATAAGTTTTAACTACTTTCAATACTCAACAATCTTTGGTTTGGTTTGGTTCGTTTTATGGCATACCAACCTCAATAGGTTATTTAATGCCGCCAAGAGTTTTAAAATAGATTTGTGTGAATAGAATATATATTCTTTATAAGAAATAAATTTTTAGATCAGGTTTCATAGACTTCTTTTCATAAAGTGGTTTTCATTGAGAGTCAGATGTATTGCTGGTATGTATTTTTTTCCAAAAAGTTATTGCTGGTAATATTTTATTCCTTGAAAAAGAAAACGTGTACTTGGTAATATTTTCCCCTTCAAAAATGTATTGCTTATAATATTTTTCTTCAAAAATATACTTCTGGAATTTTTACTATAAATTTCCTATTTTCCCATACATTTTCATGTTTTAGAGTAAACTATTTGCTCATAGCTGAAACCCTAACCAGTGCTACTTAAGGGGGACTTAGAGACAACAGCAATTAAGAGGTGGTTTCATGCTCCTCACAAACTCCCAATAAGAGTTCTTACTGCCGGATGAAGTTTATTGGCATATCCAGGACACTCAGCAAACTTTACTATTTTAAAAAGTGATCTTTAGCATTGTAATAAACCTAAATTGGAAATTATACAACTTCTTTGTTCTTGATAATCAACAACAAAAATTATAAGCACTGTATACGTATTAGACTGTTGATTTCTGCTATTTATTTATTAGATTGTTTATTGGAATGAGTGGTAAAATATCAGTGCATTGCCAATTCATTCAAACTTTTCTAAAATGGTCAATAATAAGGATTTCCTGAAAAGTGGTTCCCATATTTTAATAATTTAGTAAATTTTTAGAAATTTATGAATAAAAAACTGTTTCCACATCTATTTGTTTGTAAATTGGTAAATAATAAATATTGCATTGCATTAGTTTTCATTTTATTAGTTTTTAGAATGTTATAAATTCAAAATTATTTTTGTAAATAAATCATCTAATAAATAAACTGTGTTTAATATTTGTGTTGTAAATTCTCAAGAACAAAACTATGTCTAAATTCACATCAGATATTTATGTGTTATTACAATTCTAATCATTGCTTTTTAAAACAATAAATATTGCTGAAGAGTGAGTTAAAATATTAGTTATCTCAATGAAAAATCTGAGCTTTTGACAAGCGGACATTTTCAGGCACAATGGTCTAAGTTTGCTGAATTTTATATTAACAGTTTTCCTTTGCCTCAACAGCTGTAATTGTTGTTTTATTTACTCTCTCACATTAGCATAAGTGTATTCTTAATTTCTTAATGTATATTTGTAATTAATGTGATAGACTATTTAGATCAGAAATGAGATGTCGTATTGGATTAAGTAATATAATTGGTGTTTACTTAAAAACAATGAAAATGAAGAGATAAGCCAAGAGGTAATGATAACTAGAAAGATCTGTCAAAGATCAAAAGCCTCTGCCAAGGCAATACCAATGTCATCTCAGCAATTTCCAAGAGATGATATCAAAATGAGAAAGAGTAACTGCAATGAACATAACCACTGTCAAGAGTGAAGATAGAAAAAAATGAACTTGACTGCTCTCAAAATTAAACACGCAATTAGAATAAAACAGGAATGCTTAACAAGCTCAACATTTTCAGAAGAAAAATCATTACGATAATCAAGAACCTATATTGGCAGCAAATCACTTGTATACCGAAATGAATTCAGCAGGTATTTGAAAATCAAAAGAGGAGTAAGGCAAGGATGTGTCTTCTCACCAGTTCAATGCAACACTGAGATCCAAAGACATATTGGCATGGCCAAGGATGCATTTCAAAACCTAACCTGAGTACTGAGAGACAGGAAAATCTCATTTGAAACAAAGAAAAGAGGTGCTAGACTGCTATGTGATATCCCTTCTTCTGTATGACAGTGAATGTTAGACAATCTCCTCATGGATGAAGGAGAGGCCTAAGGCAGCAGAATGCTAAGATAACATGGACCGAACATATGTGCAATGATGAGGTGTTATAGAGGATGCAAAGAACTCATACTTAACATCAGGAAGTAAGAGCTGAAGTTCCTGAGACATGTAATGAGGAATAAGTGTCTGGAGAATCCAATACTCACAGGATGGATAGAAGGAAAGAGAGACAGTGGAAAGCAATGTGAGACATCTTTGATAGGCTTCAGCAAATGGATGGTAGAGAGATACATAGAGGAAAAATATTGAGTGCGATAAGAGAGAAGGCCAAGTGGAAGTCCATGATCGCCTATGTCGAGAGGGGTCATAGTACGCTACGAAGAAGAATTTAGTATTTAAAATGATCTAAGGGAGGTAATTCAGTTTTTGGCAAAATTATATTCTATTGATAAAACCAGAAAAATAACCCAGAAACATTATCCCGTATTGGATTGAACCCAAAATCTAATCAGTTTGTTCTAGTCACGAGGCTAATCATCTCTGGAAGTTTCAACCAAATCTATCAATTCGGTCTTGAGATATCTTGACCATGGACAGATGCGACCAAATACAATAGCTCTGTCTTGAGGTAAAAATAACTGAAATTTTATAATTATTTATTCTACAGTGTATGGAAATGAAACCTTTGGTGAATGGAAAACTATGCTACCTGATGTCATCATTGTTGCTTTGCTGTGGAGGCATTAATTCATGAGTTGAGTTGTATGTTCAGATTTATGAGAGTCTGTTATGATATGAGGAAGTTTATAAAATTAGAGCCATTGCCATTAACATGCTGAGAAGTCTGTATAAGTAATAAGGTGTATAGTGTAAAAGAGTTCATATTTACTACTTGATAAACCTATCCGAATACTGCAGTTAAGATTCTGCTAGGCTCTTTTGACAGCTTCTTCCAAAGAACATTGCTTTATAGAATAAACACTTGAGAGGATGCTTTCTGAAACTCCTTTTTATTTTTAGGATCTTTAAAGCTCAAAAGCTTTTTGTTTCTTACTTTGGCACCTGTCATATTTTATAATGATGGTTTTATTTCTTCTCTATTAAAAAAATGTATCATATGGGCAAAACTGTTTGATAGAATGGCTTTATGAACTTTCTAAGAAAATTAGTATAGAAGAATGACAGCCTTGAATTCAAGCCAACTTGTAGATCAGCTAATTTGGTAGCAAAAGACTAAGTGTGCCAATGTTTTAGGGAAGACCAAACATCCGGGACTGGCTGACAAAGAAGCTGATAAAAATAAAAAGTATTTATTGTTATAATAAATGTTTGGAAAAGAAAGGAACAATAAAGATTAGATTTTTCAAACAATATGTATTTGGTTAACATACAAGGTACCTTACAGTGTTCTTGAAAGATTGATGAAATGTCGATTTTAGTTGCAGATTATCAGGATGGTAATTAAGTATAAGGGTAGCACTGAGAGTTGACCAAAATTTTGGGTTGGATTAAGTTCACCAGATGTAGTTGTTGGTTGGGTCTGACACACTTGTTGGTCAATCAAGGTTGTTTGATTTTTGGTAGGTTGTGTTGCTTGCTAAGGTTATGAGTGACTGGTGTAACTGGTAGCCTGTGTTTCTACAAAACAGGGTAGCATGCTTGCAGGATTGAAATTACTTGCTTTGTGAAGTCATTGTCACTAGCTTGTAAAATCGAAGTTGCTATGTTGGCATGATGAGGGATTAGTCATTAGTTGCCATGGTGATGAGGGATTGCTGTAGCTGGTAAACCTGTCTTCTATGAAATAGGGTCAAAGAAATTTAGGAAATTAAAATAAAATTACAGTTCACTCTACTAAATGTGTGCAAAGAAGATCCTAGATAATTGTTCAGGGAAAATAAAGATTAAAGTCTATGTGGTTACATTTGAATTCTTGTAACTGATTGAACTATGTAGCCAAATTAGTATCAGATCTATCGACCACCATAGACAGTCCTTCCCTACCCCGATCAGCATGGACCTAGCTCGTTTTCCCAAAAGCAATACACTGTGCCTTCTCGGTTTGAATCTCTCTTCTGACCTCAAGGGAAATGATTGCATTGAATCAATAGCTAACACTACTGCTAAGAAGGTTGGGTCACAGGACATTTTTCTTGCCAGAGTCCATCTTGCACATATACAAATCAACTATCTGCCATGCATTGAATACTGTTGTCATATCTGGATGATCACCCCTGCTATTCATCTCTGGGTTTTTGACAGGCTCCAGAGGAGAATCTGTAATGTGATTGGCAGCTCAACTCTAGCTACTTTCTCACCAACAGGACGTGGCTTCCCTCTGTCTCTTTGATAAATATTTTCATGGCTTCTGCTTTGATGAGCTTAGCTCACTAGTGCCCCCTCTACAAGAATTTACTTGAGCAACCAGACTGGCAACAACATCTCACCCTTTTACAGTTAAAACAACTAAATGCAGCCATCACTTCTACTCCAACAGCTTCTTTTCTCACAGTTCCCTTCTGTATGCTTGCTTCCCTAATAGCTACAATATCCAAGAGTTTAAATGCAATGTCAGTTGCCATCTCATATTTCCTTGACTCTAGTTCTTTTCTTTTCTTTTCCCTAATACCCTTTCTTTCTTGTTCTTCTCCCTTTTCACTCCCTTTTCACTCTGCTCTCACAACTCTCTTCACACCTGTATTCCTATCCTTCTCTTGATCTTTATCTGACACCCCCTGTAACCGGTTCTACTTTCTCTTCACTCTCCTCCTATGTGACATTTCACTCTCTTCTTATGTAGCCCCCTGCACACCAGTGGGGGTATTGCCTTGCTTGGGGTGAAATGATAAAAAAAAATGCCTTGATAAAACAGTTTTAAGGATAAAGGTTTTGATTTTGAATCCTGATTGACACTTTTTTTATTTTGAATTTAGATAGCTTGTTAATAATCATGAGAATATGATCTTGGAGTTGCAATAAAGAAAAAATGATAATAGAATACAAATCAATAATGAATTATGATTAACAATTCTTCATTTAGTAATTTAAAAAAAAATATTACAGCTAATTCTACAAGATTATGCAAACAAAGATGATTCTTTTGAGGTATTCAGATAAAATAAAGAATAAAAGATATATGGATAGATTCAAATGACTGTAACTAGTTGATCTTTGTAGTTTAATTAGTAAGGCAGCTGCCCTAATAAAACAGTTTCAACAATAAAAAAATGGATTTTGATCCTTGACTGAGGATTATTCTTTACTTTCAATTCAAACAGCTTGCTAACAATCATGGATGAACTGATGATCGTGTTGTTACAATACAGACAAGCAACAGAAATAAAACAAAGAAAATACTATTGAAAAATAAGCATTTGAATAAAGTTGTGCAAATTAAAAAGGCATAGTTTTTATTCAAAAGCTTTAACCATGAAGCCACTTTTTATCATCTCTGTGTTTGATGCAGAACAAAAGCTGCAATGACATAAAGACACCTATGTAGAAAGAAAGCAAAACAAGTTTTGTCCTTTCAGCAAAGAATTAATGTTTAAGAAAACCATTTTCAACTGAGTTATTCAAGCATGTAATGAAAACATTTTTTTTGGTTCTGTTTTTCTTTTTCAAAACGTTTTGTCAATTTCCTTCATGATGTGTCTTTAATGGGGTCTTAGCGTGTAAAATGCATTTTCCCTGACAACAAGTGTCTGTTTTCCCACTCCCTTGATCAATTCTGCAGACATTTCTTACCAACCTATTAATACTTTATTACCATTTCTTTGAGAAAAACTCACCACCTGAGCTCTTTCATTTATTCTGTTCTAATATATTCTTTAAAGAAACACACCACATTTCTTTTATTTGTTTTCATATAAAAACCTAACCCTTTCAGTGCTATACTGTCTACACTCAAATTCACAGACATGGCAAATTATCAGGGAGAGAATTAAATAACAAGAAATCAATCAATAATTATTTTTTGTAAAGATCCTGAGCAAATGAGATATTTAATACGGATTTTTCTTTTATGTGCCCACACAGTGTGGGCAGTCATGAATCTCTCCAACTTCCTGACCTTTGTAAAATTAAGCAATACTTGCTCCCTTACTCACTCTACCTGTTCCTATTCTACCATACACAAGCTCATTAGCTATGTTGCTATTTCCTTCTGCCCTTTTAGTTTTAATAGATCCTCTGAGTGTCAATTTCTCCACTCACTGTCTCTCTTGCCTTGAATATGTCCTGTGAGTGTCAAGCCTTTTTTTTTATTATTATTGGATAAAAAGCTTGGCGTGCTGAAATCTTATGTAATATCAGTCCTTCTATATGGCAATGAATGTGGGACAATCTCTTTATAGATGAAGAAGCAATTTAAGTATATCAACTTCCTTCTACAGGTTCCCTTTTTTCCCAGTGTAACATAGAAAATTCAACACTTTCTTTTTGATCCTCAGCAATAGTGTCTATTTCATTCCCATTTTTATTAAAATTTCTGCATTGCTGACATTTTCAGTTCATGATATTCTTTGTATCCTTCTGTAGAAGGAAGTTGATATACTCAAATTGCTTCTTCATCTATAAAGAGATTGTCCCATATTCATTGCCATATAGAAGGACTGATATTACATAAAATTTCAGCATGCCAAGCTTTTTATCCAATAATAATAAAAAAGGCTTGACACTCACAGGACATATTCAAGGCAAGAGAGACAGTGAGTGGAAAGCTGTGTAAATCATACAGTTAAGTGTTATATATTATATACGCATAGGCGATCAAGTCTCGAAAATAACATGACTGAGTGGGCAGAAGATTATCCTGCATTAGGTTGCCATTACATTCTGCAGTATGCTTGCCAACCATGGCTATAGAACCTAATCTTCCCTGTTATTTAACCCATAGCTGAAGGAGAGAGATGGATAAATATCTTTTTCAAAGGTTTTTGATTGTGAGTGAATGCAACAGATTCAAATGAAATTTGAACTCAGTTCTCCAATCTTTGTACTCAGCCAATATCCATTGCATCGCAATGCACATCCTGCTTAAATAGCCAACATAATGTGATGGCGTAAATAGCTGGCAGAACAAATATTAGAAGAGACAGTGAAAAAGACAAAATTTACAAAGTGCTAAAAAAGATAGGAAATAATGGAGACACATGATCACCCACATCTTAAGAAGGCAAGTCATGTCCAAGAAGAAACAGAAGAATAACTTTAGAAGAATACCCATCCTACTAAAAAGATCTCATTCTTCTATCTCTTCTTCTGTGTGCCATGTCTTTTCAGGACGTAGACGACCATGGCTTTCCATGTCTCCCTATCCCTGGTGGCTCTTATCATGCTTTCTCCTGGTATCCCACCCAAATGCTGCTCCGCCATCCACCTGCTCAGGCTTATCAAGTATGTTACACACTGCTTTCCGCTATCTCTCTTTCCCTCTATCTGACCTGCGAGTATCAGATTCTCCAAGCCCTCCTTCCTCATTACATGCCCCAGGAACTTTAGCTGTCTTTTCTTGATGCTCAGTATTAATTTTCTTTTCATTGCCATCCTTTCTAAAAGCTCATGATTGCTCATGTACCCATCCTACTAAAAAGATCTCATTCTTCTATCTCTTCTTCTGTGCCATGCCTTTTCAGCACGTAGACGACCATGGCTTTCCATATCGCCCTATCCCTGGTGGCTCTTATCATGCTTTCTCCTGGTATCCTACCCAAACGCTGCTCTGCCATTCACCTGCTCAGGTTTATCAAGTATGTTACACACTACTTTCCGCTATCTCTCTTTCCCTCTATCTGACCTGCGAGTATCAGATTCTCCAAGCCCTCCTTCCTCATTACATGTCCCAGGAACTGTAGCTGTCCTTTCCTGATCCTCAGTATTAATTTTCTTTTTGTTGCAATCCTATCCAAAATCTCGTCATTGCTCATGTGCTCAATCTACAATATCTGCAGTAGCCTTCAGTAGAACCACATGTAAGTTGCTTCAAGTTTTTTTTCATCTTTGATGAGATTGTCCGGCATTCACTTTCATATTGAAGAACTGAGAACACATTGCATTCCAGTACTTCCTTCATTTTTTCTAGTGAAATTTTCTTGTCTCTCAATACTCTGATCAGTTTCTGAAATGCCACCTTAATGCAAATCCAAGTTTCATAGGAGACATTTTTTTTTTTTTTTTTAATCGTATCACCCCAAGCAAGGCGGTAAGCCCCAGATGTGCAGGGGGCTACATAATAGTGAAAAGATTGGAAAAGAGAAAGCCGGAAACCACATCCTAAACAGGGAACAAGGGATGAGCCTCTTAACCTGTTCAATAGACGTGGATGGAGTGTGAACCGGGCAATAGATAGATCTATCTACTCCAATAAATATGTTTCATTTGTAAACATATGTTTCATTTGTAAACCATACTGCTTACTATCTGTCATTAGATAATGAGTTGGAGATCACTATTAAAATAACAACAAAAGGATATAGTAATAACAATCAAAATTAATAATTACAATTTTTTCATTTAAGTACCAAAAAATTACAGTTTAATTAACTTGGTTTGTAGCTACTTTGTAGCTTAATTGGTAATGGAGATGCCCTGGTAAAACATCTCAAGTAAATGAAATTGCATCTACTGAAGGGAACATTGGATCACTGTGTCATGTCTTGTGTTCCTGCTATTCATCTCAATGTTCTAAATGAAATCCAAAGAGAGATCTGTAAAGTAAAAGATCCTGACTTGGTATCTCAACTTTAGTCACTTTCTCACTGACATAATATAGCTTCCCTACAAAGATTTTTATGGGAACTTGTGTAACAAGCTTTTTTTCTCTGGTGCCCTGATAATTTGAATTTATGCATGCTACTAAATTGGTATCTAGGTTTACTGTTGAAATAACTAAATGCAACTGGTACTCCTACTCCCGGATATCAACTCAGAATGACAAATCGGAGTGCCAATTTCGAATTCTAGTTAAATCCCTTGCATTCACTTATGCACAAATACACCTGGGAAAGGTATTAATCCTACTATCCCTCCAGTTTTGGGTTAAAACATAGGATAGATTGGGCTCTATAGCCTTGGCTGGCAACCAGTCTTCTGCAGAAAGCAATGGCAACCTCCTACTGGATAACCTTCTGCCCAGTCAGTCATGTCTCTTTCAAGAGATTATCAACCAAAACGTGTATGATGTATGGCATTTAATTGACTGATTTCTACTCCAACAATTTCTTTTTTGACATTTTCTTCCTGTGGAACTCACCTCCATTTACTTGCTTCCCTGATAAAATCCACAAAAATGATTAAATGCAACATCATTCACCATCTTCTATTTTCTTGAATCGTGTTCAGCTTTAGACCATTCTTCAACCCTTCCCATACTCAATTCTTTTCAATGCAACATCATTCAACATTTTTATTTTCTTGAATCATATTCATATTTTGTCCATTCTTCAAGTTTTCCTATACTCAATGCTTTACAATGCAACATCATTCACTATCTTCTATCTTCTTGAATCATGTTCATCTTTTATCCATTATTCAATCCTTCCTATACTCAATGCTTTTCAATGCAACATCATTCACCGTCTTCTATCTTCTTGAATCATGTTCATCATTTATCCATTCTTCAATCCTCCCTATACTCAATTCTTTTCAATGCAACATCATTCAACATCTTCTATTTTCTTGAATCATATTCATATTTTGTCCATTCTTCAAGTTTTCCTATACTCAATGCTTTACAATGCAACATCATTCACCATCTTCTATCTTCTTGAATCATGTTCATCTTTTTCCATTCTTCAGTCCTTCCCATACTCAATTCTTTTCAATGCAACATCATTCACTATATTCTACCTTCTTGAATCATGTTCATCTTTTGTCCATTCTTCAATCCTTCCTATACTCAATTATTTTCAATGCAACATCATTCACCATGTTCTACCTTCTTGAATCATGTTCATCTTTTATCCATTCTTCAATCCTTCATATACTCAATTCTTTTCAATGCAACATCATTCACTATATTCTACCTTCTTGAATCATGTTCATCTTTTGTCCATTCTTCAATCCTTCCTATACTCAATTATTTTCAATGCAACATCATTCACCATGTTCTATCTTCTTGAATCATGTTCATCTTTTATCCATTATGCAATTCTCCCTATACTCAATTCTTTTCAATGCAACATCATTCAACATCTTCTATTTTCTTGAATCGTGTTCATCTTTTGTCCATTCTTCAATCCTTCCTATACTCAATTATTTTCAATGCAACATCATTCACCATGTTCTATCTTCTTGAATCATGTTCATCTTTTATCCATTATTCAATCCTCCATATACTCAATTCTTTTCAATGCAACATCATTCACTATCTTCTATCTTCTTGAATCATGTTCATCTTTTGTCCATTCTTCAGTCCTTCCCATACTCAATTCTTTTCAATGCAACATCATTCACCATATTCTACCTTCTTGAATCATGTTCATCTTTTGTCCATTCTTCAATCCTTCCTATACTCAATTATTTTCAATGCAACATCATTCACCATCTTCTATCTTCTTGAATCATGTTCATCTTTTATCCATTCTTCAATCCTCCCTATACTCAATTCTTTTCAATGCAACATCATTCACCATCTTCTATCTTCTTGAATCATGTTCATCTTTTATCCATTCTTCAATACTCCCTATACTCAATATTTTCAATGCAACATCATTCACCATCTTCTATCTTCTTGAATCGTGTTCATTTTTGTCCATTCTTCAATCCTCCCCATACTCAATTCTTTTCAATGCACCATCATTCACCATCTTCAATCTTCTTGAATCATGTTCATCTTTCATCCATTCTTCAATCCTCCCCATACTCAATTCTTTTCAATGCACCATCATTCACCGTCTTCTATCTTCTTGAATCATGTTCATCTTTTATCCATTCTTCAATCCTCACTATACTCAATATTTTCAATGCAACATCATTCACCATCTTCTATCTTCTTGAATCGTGTTCATCTTTTGTCCATTCTTCAATCCTCCCCATACTCAATTCTTTTCAATGCACCATCATTCACCATCTTCTATCTTCTTGAAACATGTTCATCTTTTATCCATTCTTCAATCCTCCCTATACTCAATATTTTCAATGCAACATCATTCACCATCTTCTATCTTCTTGAATCATGTTCATCTTTTGTCCATTCTTCAATCCTTCCCATACTCAATTCTTTTCAATGCACCATCATTCACCATCTTCTATCTTCTTGAATCATGTTCATCTTTTGTCCATTCTTCAGTCCTTCCCATACTCAATTCTTTTCAATGCAACATCATTCACCATATTCTACCTTTTTGAATCATGTTCATCTTTTGTCCATTCTTCAATCCTTCCTATACTCAATTCTTTTCAATGCAACATCATTCACCATCTTCTATCTTCTTGAATCATGTTCATCTTTTATCCATTCTTCAATCCTCCCTATACTCAATTCTTTTCAATGCAACATCATTCAACATCTTCTATTTTCTTGAATCGTGTTCATCTTTTGTCCATTCTTCAAGTTTTCCTATACTCAATGCTTTTCAATGCAACATCATTGACTATCTTCTATCTTCTTGAATCATGTTCATCTTTTATCCATTCTTCAATCCTCCCTATACTCAATTCTTTTCGATGCAACATCATTCACCATGTTCTACCTTCTTGAATCATGTTCATCTTTTATCCATTCTTCAATCCTTCCTATACTCAATTCTTTTCAATGCAACATCATTCACCGTCTTCTATCTTCTTGAATCATGTTCATCTTTTATCCATTCTTCAATCCTTCCTATACACAATTCTTTTCAATGCAACATCATTCACATGTTCCTTCTTGAATCGTCATTTATCTTTTTATCAACTATTGATTCTTCTATACTCAATTCTTTTCGATGCAGCATCATTCACCATGTTCTGCTAGCAGATAATCATTTCATCTTTGTCATTCTTCAATTCTTCCTATACTCAATTCTTTTCGATGCAGCATCATTCACCATGTTCTGCCTTCTTGAATCGTGTTCATCTTTTATCCATTCTTCTAGTTCTTCTACCAACAATTCTTTTCGATGCAGCATCTTCCTTTATGTTCTACCTTCTTTGATCGGTGTTTATCTTTTATCCATTCTTCAATTCTTCCTATGTAATTCTTTTCGATGCAGCATCTCATTCTATATTCTACCTTCTTGGAATGGTATTGTCTTTTATCTCATTCTTCAATTCTTCCTATACTCAATTCTTTTCGATGCAGCATCATTCACCATGTTCTACCTTTAGCAAGATGGTGTTCATCTTTTATCCATTCTTCAATTCTTCCTATACTCAATTCTTTTCGATGCAGCATCATTCACCATGTTCTACCTTCTTGAATCATGTTCATCTTTTATCCATTCTTCAATCCTTCCTATACTCAATTCTTTTCAATGCAACATGTTCACAATATTATCTATTTCTTGAATCATGTTCATCTTTTGTCCATTCTTCGATCCTTCTTCTATACTCAATTCTTTTCTAATGCAACATCATTCACCATCTTCTTATCTTCTTGAATCATGTTCATCTTTTATCCATTCTTCAATCCTTCCTATACTCAATTCTTTTCTAATGCAACATCATTCACAGTCTTCTATCTTCTTGAATCATGTTCATCTTTTGTCCATTCTTCAATCCTTCCTATACTCAATTCTTGCATATAGTAGCATCATTAGTCTTCTATCTTCTTGAATCATGTTCATGTTTTATCCGATGTCTTCAATCCTTCCTATACTCAATTCTTTTCTAATGCAACATCATTCACCATCTTCTATCTATTTTTAACTTGAATCATGTTCATCTTTTGTCCATTCTTCCAATTCTTCCTATACTCAGTTACTACAATGCAACATCATTCACCGTCTTCTATCTTCTTGAATCATGTTCATCTTTTGTCCATTCTTCAATCAACATTTCTATACTCAATTCTTTTCCAATGCAACATCATTTTCACCGTCTTCTATCTTCTTGAATCATGTTCATCTTTTGTCCATTCTTCAATCCTTCCTATACTCAATTCTTTTCTAATGCAGCATCATTCGTCTTCTATCTTCTTGAATCATGTTCATCTTTTATCCATTCTCATTCTTCTTCTCAATTCTTTTTCTAATGCAACATCATTCCTGGTCTTCTATCTTCTTGAATCATGTTCATCTTTTGTCCATTCTTCAATTCTTCCTATACTCAAGTTCTTTTCTAATGCAACATCATTCACAGTCTTCTATCTTCTTGTGATCATTCATCTTTTATCCATTCTTCAGTCACTTCTCTTCGCCAATTCTTTTCTAATGCAACATCATTCACCGTCGCTATCCTTGCTGGATCATGTTCATCTTTTGTGCTCTTCAATCCTTCCTATGTCAATTCTTTTCTAATGCAACATCATTCACCGTCTTCTACCTTCTTGAATCATGTTCATCTTTTGTCCATTCTTCAATCCTTCCTATACTCAATTCTTTTCTAATGCAACATCATTCACCGTCTTCTCTTTTATGAATCATGTTCATCTTTCATTCTCTTTAATCCTTCTCTACTCATTCTTTTCTGTGCAACATCATTTCACCGTCTTCTATCTTCTTGAATCATGTTCATCTTTATCTTCTTCAATCCTTACTATACTCAGTTACTTTTCTAATGCAACATCATTCACCGTCTTCTATCTTCTTGGATCATGTTCATGTTTTCGTCCATTCTTCAATCCTTCCTACTTTCTCATTCTTTTCTAATGCAACATCATTCACAGTCTTCTATCTTCTTTGAATCATTGTGTTTATCCATTCTTCAATCCTTCCTATACTCAATTTCTTTTCTAGTAACATCATTCACCGCTCTTCTATCTTCTTGAATCATGTTCATCTTTTGTCCATTCTTCAATTCTTCCTATACTCAATTCTTTTCTAATGCAACATCATTCACCGTCTTCTATCTTCTTGAATCATGTTCATCTTTTGTCCATTCTTCAATCCTTCCTATACTCAAGTGCTCTTTTCTAATACAACATCATTCACGTCTTCTCTTCTTGAATCATGTTCATCTTTTGTCCATTCTTCAATCCTTCCTATACTCAATTCTTTTCTAATGCAACATCATTCAACGTCTTCTATCTTCTTGAATCATGTTCATCTTTTATCCATTCTCCAATCCTTCCTATACTCAATTCCCTTTCACATTGACATCATTTCACCGTCTTCTATCTTCTTGAATCATGTTCATCTTTCATTCTTCAATTCTTCCTATACTCAATTCTTTTCTAATGCAACATCATTCACCGTCTTCTATCTTCTTGAATCATGTTCATCTTTTATCCATTCTTCAATCCTTCCTATGCCAATTCTTTTCTAATGCAACATCATTCACCGTCTTCTATCTTTGTGAATCATGAGCATGTCCCCAATCATTCTTTGAAATCCTTCCTATACTCGTTGCTTTTCTAATGCAACATCATTCACCGTCTTCTACCTTCTTGAATCATGTTCATCTTTTGTCCATTCTTCAATCCTTCCTATACTCAATTCTTTTCTAATGCAACATCATTCACGATCTTCTATCTTCTTGAATCATGTTCATCTTTTGTCCATTCTTCAATCCTTCTACTCTCAATTCTTTTCTAATGCAACATATTCACCGTCTTCTATCTTCTTGAATCATGTTTCATCTTTATCAATGTAATCCTTCTCTACTCAATTGTTTTCTAATGCCAACCTCGTTGCGTCTTCTATCTTCTTGAATCATGTTCATCTTTTATCCATTCTTCAATCCTTCCTATACTCAATTCTTTCCTAATGCAACATCATTCACCGTCTTCTACCTTCTTGAATCATGTTCATCTTTTGTCCATTCTTCAATCCTTCCTATACTTAATTCTTTTCTAATGCAACATCATTCACCGTCTTCTATCTTCTTGAATCATGTTCATCTTTTATACATTCTTCAATTCTTCCTATACTCAATTCTTTTCAATGCAACATCATTCACCATCTTCTATCTTCTTGAATCATGTTCATCTTTTGTCCATTCTTCAATCCTTCCTATACTCAATTCTTTTCAATGCAACATCATTCACCATCTTCTATCTTCTTGAATCATGTTCATCTTTTGTCCATTCTTCAATCCTTCCTATACTCGATTCTTTTCAATGCAACATCATTCACCATCTTCTATCTTCTTGAATCATGTTCATCTTTTATCCATTCTTCAATCCTTCCTATACTCAATTCTTTTCTAATGCAACATCATTCACCATCTTCTATCTTCTTGATATCATGTTCATCTTTTATACATTCTTCAATTCTTCCTATACTCAATTCTTTTCAATGCAACATCATTCACCGACTTCTATCTTCTTGAATCATGTTCATCATTTGTCCATTCTTCAATCCTTCCTATACTCAATTCTTTTCAATGCAACATCATTCACCATCTTCTATCTTCTTGAATCATGTTCATCTTTTATCCATTCTTCAATCCTTCCTATACTCAATTCTTTTCTAATGCAACATCATTCACCATCTTCTATCTTCTTGATATCATGTTCATCTTTTATACATTCTTCAATTCTTCCTATACTCAATTCTTTTCAATGCAACATCATTCACCATCTTCTATCTTCTTGAATCATGTTCATCTTTTGTCCATTCTTCAATCCTTCCTATACTCAATTATTTTCAATGCAACATCATTCACCATCTTCTATCTTCTTGAATCATGTTCATCTTTTATCCATTCTTCAATCCTCCCTATACTCAATTCTTTTCAATGCAACATCATTCACCATCTTCTATCTTCTTAAATCATGTTCATCTTTTATCCATTCTTCAATACTCCCTATACTCAATATTTTCAATGCAACATCATTCACCATCTTCTATCTTCTTGAATCGTGTTCATTTTTGTCCATTCTTCAATCCTCCCCATACTCAATTCTTTTCAATGCACCATCATTCACCATCTTCAATCTTCTTGAATCATGTTCATCTTTCATCCATTCTTCAATCCTCCCCATACTCAATTCTTTTCAATGCACCATCATTCACCGTCTTCTATCTTCTTGAATCATGTTCATCTTTTATCCATTCTTCAATCCTCACTATACTCAATATTTTCAATGCAACATCATTCACCATCTTCTATCTTCTTGAATCGTGTTCATCTTTTGTCCATTCTTCAATCCTCCCCATACTCAATTCTTTTCAATGCACCATCATTCACCATCTTCTATCTTCTTGAAACATGTTCATCTTTTATCCATTCTTCAATCCTCCCTATACTCAATATTTTCAATGCAACATCATTCACCATCTTCTATCTTCTTGAATCATGTTCATCTTTTGTCCATTCTTCAATCCTTCCCATACTCAATTCTTTTCAATGCACCATCATTCACCATCTTCTATCTTCTTGAATCATGTTCATCTTTTGTCCATTCTTCAGTCCTTCCCATACTCAATTCTTTTCAATGCAACATCATTCACCATATTCTACCTTTTTGAATCATGTTCATCTTTTGTCCATTCTTCAATCCTTCCTATACTCAATTCTTTTCAATGCAACATCATTCACCATCTTCTATCTTCTTGAATCATGTTCATCTTTTATCCATTCTTCAATCCTCCCTATACTCAATTCTTTTCAATGCAACATCATTCAACATCTTCTATTTTCTTGAATCGTGTTCATCTTTTGTCCATTCTTCAAGTTTTCCTATACTCAATGCTTTTCAATGCAACATCATTCACTATCTTCTATGTTCTTGAATCATGTTCATCTTTTATCCATTCTTCAATCCTCCCTATACTCAATTCTTTTCGATGCAACATCATTCACCATGTTCTACCTTCTTGAATCATGTTCATCTTTTATCCATTCTTCAATCCTTCCTATACTCAATTCTTTTCAATGCAACATCATTCACCGTCTTCTATCTTCTTGAATCATGTTCATCTTTTATCCATTCTTCAATCCTTCCTATACACAATTCTTTTCAATGCAACATCATTCACCATGTTCTACCTTCTTGAATCGTGTTCATCTTTTATCCATTCTTCAATTCTTCCTATACTCAATTCTTTTCGATGCAGCATCATTCACCATGTTCTACCTTCTTGAATCGTGTTCATCTTTTATCCATTCTTCAATTCTTCCTATACTCAATTCTTTTCGATGCAGCATCATTCACCATGTTCTACCTTCTTGAATCGTGTTCATCTTTTATCCATTCTTCAATTCTTCCTATACTCAATTCTTTTCGATGCAGCATCATTCACCATGTTCTACCTTCTTGAATCGTGTTCATCTTTTATCCATTCTTCAATTCTTCCTATACTCAATTCTTTTCGATGCAGCATCATTCACCATGTTCTACCTTCTTGAATCGTGTTCATCTTTTATCCATTCTTCAATTCTTCCTATACTCAATTCTTTTCGATGCAGCATCATTCACCATGTTCTACCTTCTTGAATCGTGTTCATCTTTTATCCATTCTTCAATTCTTCCTATACTCAATTCTTTTCGATGCAGCATCATTCACCATGTTCTACCTTCTTGAATCATGTTCATCTTTTATCCATTCTTCAATCCTTCCTATACTCAATTCTTTTCAATGCAACATCATTCACCATCTTCTATCTCTTGAATCATGTTCATCTTTTGTCCATTCTTCAATCCTCTCATACTCAATTCTTCTTTCAATGCAACATCATTCACCATCTTCTATCTTCTTGAATCATGTTCATCTTTACCCAACATTCTTCAATCCTCCTATACCCAATCTTTTCAATGCAACACATCATTCACCGTCTTCTATCTCTTGAATCATGTTCATCTTTTGTCCATTCTTCCAACTCTTCCTATACTCACCTTTTCTAATGCAACATCATTCACCGTCTTCTATCTTCTTGAATCATGTTCATGTTTTATCCATTCTTCAATCCTTCCCACTCAATCTTTTCTTAATGCAACATCATTCACCGTCTTCTATCTTCTTGAATCATGTTCATCTTTGTCCATTCTTCAATTCTTCCTATACTCAATTTTTTCTAATGCAACATCATTCACCGTCTCTATCTTCTTGAACTATGTCTATCTTTGTCCATTCTTCAATCCTTCCTCTGCATACTCAATTCTTTTCTAATGCAACATCATTCACCGTCTATCTTCTTGAATCGTTCATCTTTTGTCCATTCTTCAATCCTTCCCATACTCAATTCTTTTCTAATGCAACATCATTCACCGTCTTCTATTCTTCTGAACTTGTTCATCTTTTATTCATTCTCCAATCCTTCCTACACCAATTCTTTTCTAATGCAATATCATCTACCGTCTTCTATCTTCTTGAATCAGTGTTCATCTTTTACTCATTCTTTCAATTTTCCTATACTCAATTCTTTCTAATGTAACATCATTCACCGTCTTCATTCTCTTAACTATGTTCATTCTCACTCCATTCTTCAATCCTTCCCATAATTAACTTTTCTAATGCAACACCACTGCCTTCATTCTTCTTGAATCTCATGTTCATCTTTTGTCCATTCTTCATCCTTCCTATACTCAATTCTTTTCTAATGCAACACTGTCCACTTTCACTTCTTGAATCATGTTCATCTTTTGTCTCTATTCTTCAATCCTTCCTATACCAATTCTTTTCTGTTTCCAACATCATTCACCGTCTTCTATCTTCTTTGAATCATGTCTATCTTTTGTCCATTCTTCAATCCTTCCGATACTCAATTCTTTCGTTCTACCCAACATCATTCAATGTCTTTCATCTTTCCTTGAATCATGTTCATCTTTTATTCATTCTTCAACTTTCCCATACTCAATTGTTTTCTAATGCAACATCATTCACCGTCTTCTATCTTCTTGAATCATGTTCATCTTTATCCATTCTTCAACCTTCCTACTCAATTCTTTCCTAATGCAACATCATTCACCGTCTTCTACCTTTCAACTGGTGTTCATCTTTTGTCCATTCTTCAATCCTTCCTATACTTAATTCTTTTCTAATGCAACATCATTCACCGTCTTCTATCTTCTTGAATCATGTTCATCTTTTATACATTCTTCAATTCTTCGTATACTCAATTCTTTTCAATGCAACATCATTCACCATCTTCTATCTTCTTGAATCATGTTCATCTTTTGTCCATTCTTCAATCCTTCCTATACTCAATTCTTTTCAATGCAACATCATTCACCATCTTCTATCTTCTTGAATCATGTTCATCTTTTGTCCATTCTTCAATCCTTCCTATACTCGATTCTTTTCAATGCAACATCATTCACCATCTTCTATCTTCTTGAATCATGTTCATCTTTTATCCATTCTTCAATCCTTCCTATACTCAATTCTTTTCTAATGCAACATCATTCACCATCTTCTATCTTCTTGATATCATGTTCATCTTTTATACATTCTTCAATTCTTCCTATACTCAATTCTGTTCAATGCAACATCATTCACCGACTTCTATCTTCTTGAATCATGTTCATCATTTGTCCATTCTTCAATCCTTCCTATACTCAATTCTTTTCAATGCAACATCATTCACCATCTTCTATCTTCTTGAATCATGTTCATCTTTTATCCATTCTTCAATCCTTCCTATACTCAATTCTTTTCTAATGCAACATCATTCACCATCTTCTATCTTCTTGATATCATGTTCATCTTTTATACATTCTTCAATTCTTCCTATACTCAATTCTTTTCAATGCAACATCATTCACCATCTTCTATCTTCTTGAATCATGTTCATCTTTTGTCCATTCTTCAATCCTTCTTATACTCAATTCTTTTCAATGCAACATCATTCACCATCTTCTATCTTCTTGAATCATGTTCATCTTTTATCCATTCTTCAATCCTTCCTATACTCAATTCTTTTCAATGCAACATCATTCACCATCTTCTATCTTCT
Organism: Ascarosepion bandense; assembly: GCA_037127315.1. Lineage (NCBI taxonomy): Eukaryota > Metazoa > Mollusca > Cephalopoda > Sepiida > Sepiidae > Ascarosepion > Ascarosepion bandense. The sequence continues at coordinate 2,024,766 of JBBBDQ010001483.1, forward strand.
TGAATCATGTTCATCTTTTGTCCATTCTTCAATCCTTCCTATACTCAATTCTTTTCTAATGCAACATCATTCACCATCTTCTATCTTCTTGATATCATGTTCATCTTTTATACATTCTTCAATCCTTCCTATACTCAATTCTTTTCAATGCAGCAGCATTCACCATGTTCTACCTTCTTGAATCATGTTCATCTTTTATCCATTCTTCAATCCTTCCTATACTCAATTCTTTTCAATGCAACATCATTCACCGACTTCTATCTTCTTGAATCATGTTCATCTTTTATCAATTCTTCAATCCTTCCTATACTCAATTCTTTTCAATGCAGCATCATTCACCATGTTCTACCTTCTTGAATCATGTTCATCTTTTGTCCATTCTTCAATCCTTCCTATACTCAATTCTTTTCAATGCAGCATCATTCACCATGTTCTACCTTCTTGAATCATGTTCATCTTTTATCCATTCTTCAATCCTTCCTATACTCAATTCTTTTCAATGCAACATCATTCACCATCTTCTATCTTCTTGAATCGTGTTCATCTTTTGTCCATTCTTCAATCCTCCCCATACACAATTCTTTTCAATGCACCATCATTCACCATCTTCTATCTTCTTGAATCATGTTCATCTTTTATCCATTCTTCAATCCTCCCTATACTCAATATTTTCAATGCAACATCATTCACCATCTTCTATCTTCTTGAATCATGTTCATCTTTTGTCCATTCTTCAATCCTTCTCATACTCAATTCTTTTCAATGCACCATCATTCACCATCTTCTATCTTCTTGAATCATGTTCATCTTTTGTCCATTCTTCAGTCCTTCCCATACTCAATTCTTTTCAATGCAACATCATTCACCATATTCTACCTTCTTGAATCATGTTCATCTTTTGTCCATTCTTCAATCCTTCCTATACTCAATTCTTTTCAATGCAACATCATTCACCGTCTTCTATCTTCTTGAATCATGTTCATCTTTGATCCATTCTTCAATCCTTCCTATACTCAATTCTTTTCAATGCAGCATCATTCACCATGTTCTACCTTCTTGAATCATGTTCATCTTTTATCCATTCTTCAATCCTTCATATACTCAATTCTTTTCAATGCAACATCATTCACCATGTTCTAACTTCTTGAATCATGTTCATCTTTTATCCATTCTTCAATTCTTCCTATACTCAATTCTTTTCGATGCAGCATCATTCACCATGTTCTACCTTCTTGAATCATGTTCATCTTTTATCCATTCTTCAATCTTTCCTATACTCAATTCTTTTCAATGCAACATCATTCACGGTCTTCTATCTTCTTGAATCATGTTCATATTTGGCCATTCTTCAATCCTTCCTATACTCAATTCTTTTCTAATGCAACATCATTCACCATCTTCTATCTTCTTGAATCATGTTCATCTTTTATCCATTCTTCAATCCTTCCTATACTCAATTCTTTTCTAATGCAACATCATTCACCGTCTTCTATCTTCTTGAATCATGTTCATCTTTTGTCCATTCTTCAATCCTTCCTATACTCAATTCTTTTCTAATGCAACATCATTCACCGTCTTCTATCTTCTTGAATCATGTTCATCTTTTGTCCATTCTTCAATCCTTCCTATACTCAATTCTTTTCTAATGCAACATCATTCACCGTCTTCTATCTTCTTGAATCATGTTCATCTTTTGTCCATTCTTCAATCCTTCCTATACTCAATTCTTTTCTAATGCAACATCATTCACCGTCTTCTATCTTCTTGAATCATGTTCATCTTTTATCCATTCTTCAATCCTTCCTATACTCAATTCTTTTCTAATGCAACATCATTCACCGTCTTCTATCTTCTTGAATCATGTTCATCTTTTATCCATTCTTCAATCCTTCCTATACTCAATTCTTTTCTAATGCAACATCATTCACCGTCTTCAATCTTCTTGAATCATGTTCATCTTTTATCCATTCTTCAATCCTTCCTATACTCAATTCTTTTCTAATGCAACATCATTCACGGTCTTCTATCTTCTTGAATCATGTTCATCTTTTATCCATTCTTCAATCCTTCCTATACTCAATTCTTTTCTAATGCAACATCATTCACCATCTTCTATCTTCTTGAATCATGTTCATCTTTTATCCATTCTTCAATCCTTCCTATACTCAATTCTTTTCTAATGCAATATCATTCACGGTCTTCTATCTTCTTGAATCATGTTCATATTTGGCCATTCTTCAATCCTTCTACTATCAATTTCTTTTCTAATGCAACATCATTCACGTCTTCTATCTTCTTGAATCATGTTCATCTTTGTCCATTCTTCAATCCTTCCTATGTAATTCTTTTCTAATGCAACATCATTCACCATCTTCTATGTCTTCTTGAATCATGTTCATCTTTTTTATATCCATTCTTCAATCCTTCCTCAATTCTTTCTAATGCAACATCATTCACCGTCTTCTATCTTTTCGGAATCATGTTCATCTTTGTCCATTCTTCAATCCTTCCTATACTCAATTCTTTTCTAATGCAACATCATTCACGGTCTTCTATCTTCTTGAATCATGTTCATATTTGGCCATTCTTCAATCCTTCCTATACTCAATTCTTTTCTATTGCAACATCATTCACCATCTTCCTCTTCATGAATCATGTTCATCTTTTATCCATTCTTCAATCCTTCCTATACTCAATTCTTTTCTAATACCCAACATCATTCACGGTCTTCTATCTTGTTGAATCATGTTCATATTTGGCCATTCTTCAATCCTTCCTATACTCAATTCTTTTCTAATGCAACATCATTTCACCGTCTTCTCTTCTTGAATCATGTTCATCTTTTGTCCATTCTTCAATCCTTCCTATATCAATTCTTTTCTAATGCATCATTCACCCCATCTTCTATATCTTCTTGAATCATGTTCATCTTTTATCCATTCTTCAATCCTTCCTATGCCTCAATTCTTTTCTAATGCAACATCATTCACCGTCTTCACTATCTTCTTGAATCATGTTCATCTTTGTCCATTCTTCAATCCTTCCTATACTCAATTCTTTTCTAATGCAACATCATTCACCATCTTCTATCTTCTTCTTGAATCATGTTCATCTTTTATCCATTATTCAATCCTTCTATACTCAATTCTTTTTCAATGGCAGCCATTCACCGTCTTCCAATCTTCTTGAATCATGTTCATCTTTTATCCATTCTTCAATCCTTCCTATACTCAATTCTTTCCTAATGCAACATCATTCACATCTTCTGCAACTTCTTGAATCATGTTCATCTTTTGTCAATTCTTCAATCCTTCCTATACTCAATTCTTTCAATGCCATCATTCTGTCTTCTATCTTCTTGAATCTGTTATTTCATCTTACCTTCCATTCTTTCCAATCCTTCCCATACTCAATTCTTTTCAATACAACATCATTCACCATATTCTACATGTGAATCATATTCATCTTTGTCCATTCTTCAATCGTACTATACTCAATTCTTTTCAATGCAACATCATTCACCATCTATCTTCTTGAATCGTATTCGCTCTTTTATCTGCATTCTTCAATCCTCCCTCTCCTCCAATTCTTTTCAATGCAACATCATTCAACATATTCTATTTTCTTGAATCGTGTTCATCTTTTATCCATTCTTCAAGTTTTCCTATACACAATGCTTTTCAATGCAACATCATTCACTATCTTCTATCTTCTTGAATCATGTTCATCTTTTATCAAATGTACAATCCTTCCTATGCTCAATTCTTTTCAATGCAACATCATTCACCATCTTCTATTTTCTTCAATCATGTTCATCTTTGTCCATTCTTCAATCCTTCCTGTATGTCAATTATTTTCAATGTATCTCATTCACCATCTTCTATCTTGAATCGTATTGGTACACCCATTCTTCAATCCTTCTATGCTCGAATTCTTTTCAATGCGGCATACATCATTCCATGTTCTGCAACTTCTTGAATCGTTCATCTTTTATCCATTCTTCAATCCTTCCTATGTAATTCTTTCTTGCTCGTACAACATCGTTGCCGTCTTCTATCTTCTTCGAATCGTATTCATCTTTATCTCCATTCTTCAATCCTTCCTATACTCAATTCTTTTCAATTACATCATTCACCATGTTCTACCTTCTTGAATCATGTTCATCTTTTATCCATTCTTCAATCCTTCCTATACTCAATTCTTTTCAGTACAACATCATTCACCATGTTCTGTTGAATCGTTGTCATTTATCCATTCTTCAATCCTTCATATACTCAATTCTTTTCAATGCAACATCATTCACCATGTTCTACCTTCTTGAATCATGTTCATCTTTTATCCATTCTTCAATTCTTCCTATACTCAATTCTTTTCAATGCAGCATCGTCCACATGTTCTACCTTCTTCAGAATCATGTTCATCTTTTATCCATTCTTCAATTCTTCCTATACTCAATTCTTTCAATGCAGCATCATTCACCATGTTCTACCTTCTTGAATCATGTTCATCTTTTATCAATTCTTCAATTCTTCTGCTACTCAATTCTTTTCAATACATCATTCACCATGTTCTGCCTTCTTGAATCACGTTCATCTTTTATCCATTCTTCAATTCTTCCTATATTCAATTCTTTCAATGCAACATCATTCACCGTCTTCTATCTGCTTGAATCATGTTCATCTTTTATCCATTCTTCAATCCTTCCTATACTCAATTCTTTTCAATGCAACATCATTCACGGTCTTCTATCTTCTTGAATCATGTTCATATTTGGCCATTCTTCAATCCTTCCTATACTCAATTCTTTTCTAATGCAACATCATTCACCGTCTTCTATCTTCTTGAATCATGTTCATCTTTTATCCATTCTTCAATCCTTCCTATACTCAATTCTTTTCTAATGCAACATCATTCACCGTCTTCTATCTTCTTGAATCATGTTCATCTTTTGTCCATTCTTCAATCCTTCCTATACTCAATTCTTTTCTAATGCAACATCATTCACCGTCTTCTATCTTCTTGAATCATGTTCATCTTTTATCCATTCTTCAATCCTTCCTATACTCAATTCTTTTCTAATGCAACATCATTCACCGTCTTCTATCTTCTTGAATCATGTTCATCTTTTGTCCATTCTTCAATCCTTCCTATACTCAATTCTTTTCTAATGCAACATCTTTCACCGTCTTCTATCTTCTTGAATCATGTTCATCTATTATCCATTCTTCAATCCTTCCTATACTCAATTCTTTTCAATGCAACATCATTCACCGTCTTCTATCTTCTTGAATCATGTTCATCTTTGATCCATTCTTCAATCCTTCCTATACTCAATTCTTTCAATGCAACATCATTCACCATATTCTACCTTCTTGAATCATGTTCATCTTTTGTCCATTCTTCAATCCTTCCTATACTCAATTCTTTTCAATGCAACATCATTCACCATCTTCTATCTTCTTGAATCATGTTCATTTTATCCATTCTTCAATCCTCTCCTCAATTCTTTCAATGCAACATCATTCAACATATTCTATTTTCTTGAATCGTGTTCATCTTTGTCCATTCTTCAAGTTTTCCTATACACAATGCTTTTCAATGCAACATCATTCACTATCTTCTATCTTCTTGAATCATGTTCATCTTTTATCCATTCTTCAATCCTTCCTATACTAATTCTTTCAATGCAACATCATTCACCATCTTCTATTTTCTTCAATCATGTTCATCTTTGGTCCATTCTTCAATCCTTTCCTATGCTCAATTTTGTTTTCAATGCAACATCATTCACCATCTTCTATCTTCTTGAATCATGTTCATCTTTTTTCCATTCTTCAATCCTTCCTATACTAATTCTTTTCAATGCAGCATCATTCACCATGTTCTACCTTCTTGAATCATGTTCATCTTTTATCCATTCTTCAATCCTTCCTATACCACTCTTTTCAATGCAACATCATTCACCGTCTTCTATCTTCTTGAATCATGTTCATCTTTTATCCATTCTTCAATCCTTCCTATACTCAATTCTTTTCAATGCAGCATCATTCACCATGTTCTACCTTCTTGAATCATGTTCATCTTTTATCCATTCTTCAATCCTTCCTATACTCAATTCTTTTCAATGCAACATCATTCACCATGTTCTACCTTCTTGAATCATGGTCATCTTTTATCCATTCTTCAATCCTTCATATACTCAATTCTTTTCAATGCAACATCATTCACCATGTGTTCTACCTTCTGAATCATGCTCATCTTATCCATTCTTCAATTCTTCCTATACTCAATTCTTTTCAATGCAGCATCATTCACCATGTTCTACCTTCTTGAATCATGTCTATCTTTTATCCATTCTTCAATTCTTCCTATACTCAATTCTTTCTAATGCAGCATCATTCACCATGTGTTCTACCTTCTTGAATCATGTTCATCTTTTATCAATTCTTCAATTCTTCCTATACTCAATTCTTTTCAATGCAGCATCATTCACCATGTTCTGCCTTCTTGAATCATGTTCATCTTTTATCCATTCTTCAATTCTTCCTATATTCAATTCTTTCAATGCAACATCATTCACCGTCTTCTATCTGCTTGAATCATGTTCATCTTTTATCCATTCTTCAATCCTTCCTATACTCAATTCTTTTCAATGCAACATCATTCACGGTCTTCTATCTTCTTGAATCATGTTCATATTTGGCCATTCTTCAATCCTTCCCATAATCTTCAATTCTTTTCTAATGCAACATCATTCACCGTCTTCTATCTTCTTGAATCATGTTCATCTTATCCATTCTTCAATCCTTCCTATACTCAATTCTTTTCAATGCAACATCACCCACCGTCTTCTATCTCTTTGAATCATGTTCATCTTTTGTCCATTCTTCAATCCTTCCTATACTCAATTCTTTTCTAATGCAACATCATTCACCGTCTTCTATCTTCTTGAATCATGTTCATCTTTCATCACTTTTCTAATGCAACATCATTCACCGTCTTCATCTTCTTGAATCATGTTCATCTTTTGTCCATTCTTCAATCCTTCCTATACCACCCTTTTCTAATGCAACATCTTTCACCGTCTTCTTCTATCTTCTTGAATCATGTTCATCTATTATCCATTCTTCAATCCTTCCTATACTCAATTCTTTTCTAATGCAACATCATTCACCGTCTTCAATCTTCTTGAATCATGTTCATCTTTTATCCATTCTTCAATCTTCCTATACTCAATTCTTTTCTAATGCAACATCATTCACCGTCTTCTACCTTCTTGAATCATGTTCATCTTTTGTCCATTCTTCAATCCTTCCTATACTCAATTTTTCAATGCACCATCATTCACCATCTTCTATCTTTGAATCATGTTCATCTTTTGTCCATTCTTCAGTCCTTCCCATACTCAATTCTTTCAATGCAACATCATTCACCATATTCTACCTTCTTGAATCATGTTCATCTTTTTGTCCATTCTTCAATCCTTCCTATACTCAATTCTTTTCAATGCAACATCATTCACCATCTTCTATCTTCTTGAATCATGTTCATCTTTTATCCATTCTTCAATCCTCCCCTCTCCTCAATTCTTTTCAATGCAACATCATTCAACATCTTCTATTTTCTCTTGAATCGTGTTCATCTTTTGTCCATTCTTCAAGTTTTCGTATACACAATGCTTTTCAATGCAACATCATTCACTATCTTCTATCTTCTTGAATCATGTTCATCTTTTATCCATTCTTCAATCCTTCCTATACTCAATTCTTTTCAATGCAACATCATTCACCATGTTCTACCTTCTTGAATCATGTTCATCTTTTGTCCATTCTTCATTCCTTCCTATACTCAATTCTTTCAATGCAACATCATTCACCGTCTTCTATCTGCTTGAATCATGTTCATCTTTTATCCATTCTTCAATCCTTCCTATACTCAATTCTTTTCAATGCAGCATCATTCACCATGTTCTACCTTCTTGAATCATGTTCATCTTTTATCCATTCTTCAATCCTTCCTATACTCAATTCTTTTCAATGCAACATCATTCACCATGTTCTACCTTCTTGAATCATGTTCATCTTTTGTCCATTCTTCAATCCTTCCTATACTCAATTCTTTTCAATGCAATATCATTCACCATGTTCTACCTTCTTGAATCATGTTCATCTTTTATCCATTCTTCAATCCTTCCTATACTCAATTCTTTTCAATGCAACATCATTCACCATGTTCTACCTTCTTGAATCATGTTCATCTTTTGTCCATTCTTCGATCCTACCTATACTCAATTCTTTTCAATGCAACATCATTCACCATGTTCTACCTTCTTGAATCATGTTCATCTTTTATCCATTCTTCAATCTTTCCAATACTCAATTCTTTTCAATGCAACATCATTCACGGTCTTCTATCTTCTTGAATCATGTTCATATTTGGCCATTCTTCAATCCTTCCTATACTCAATTCTTTTCTAATGCAACATCATTCACCGTCTTCTATCTTCTTGAATCATGTTCATCTTTTATCCATTCTTCAATCCTTCCTATACTCAATTCTTTTCTAATGCAACATCATTCACCGTCTTCTATCTTCTTGAATCACGTTCATCTTTTGTCCATTCTTCAATCCTTCCTATACTCAATTCTTTTCTAATGCAACATCATTCACCGTCTTCTATCTTCTTGAATCATGTTCATCTTTTGTCCATTCTTCAGTCCTTCCCATACTCAATTCTTTTCAATGCAACATCATTCACCATATTCTACCTTCTTGAATCATGTTCATCTTTTATCCATTCTTCAATCCTTCCTATACTCAATTCTTTTCAATGCAACATCATTCACCATGTTCTACCTTCTTGAATCATGTTCATCTTTTGTCCATTCTTCAATCCTTCCTATACTCAATTCTTTTCAATGCAATATCATTCACCATGTTCTACCTTCTTGAATCATGTTCATCTTTTATCCATTCTTCAATCCTTCATATACTCAATTCTTTTCAATGCAACATCATTCACCATGTTCTACCTTCTTGAATCATGTTCATCTTTTATCCATTCTTCAATTCTTCCTATACTCAATTCTTTTCAATGCAGCATCATTCACCATGTTCTACCTTCTTGAATCATGTTCATCTTTTATCCATTCTTCAATCTTTCCTATACTCAATTCTTTTCAATGCAACATCATTCACGGTCTTCTATCTTCTTGAATCATGTTCATATTTGGCCATTCTTCAATCCTTCCTATACTCAATTCTTTTCTAATGCAACATCATTCACCATCTTCTATCTTCTTGAATCATGTTCATCTTTTATCCATTCTTCAATCCTTCCTATACTCAATTCTTTTCTAATGCAACATCATTCACCGTCTTCAATCTTCTTGAATCATGTTCATCTTTTATCCATTCCTTCTTCAATCCTTCCTATACTCAATTCTTTTCTAATGCAACATCATTCACGGTCTTCTACCTTTCTGAATCATGTTCATCTTTTGTCCATTCTTCCAATCCTTCCCACTCAATTCTTTTCAATGCACCATCATTCACTATCTTCATCTTCTTGAATCATGTTCATCTTTTGTCCATTCTTCAGTCCTTCCCATATTTAATTCTTTTCAATGCAACATCATTCACTCATATTCTACCTTCTTGAATCATGTTCATCTTTGTCCATTCTTCAATCCTTCCTATATCTGTCCTTTTCAATGCAACATCATTCACCATCTTCATCTTCTTGAATCATGTTCATCTTTTATCCATTCTTCAATCCTCCCTCTCCCTTAATTCTTTTTCAATGCAACATCATTCAACATCTTCTATTTTCTTGAATCGTGTTCATCTTTTGTCCATTCTTCAAGTTTCTATACACAATGCTTTTCAATGCAACATCATTCACTATCTTCTATATCTTCTTCTGAATCATGTTCATCTTTTATCCATTCTTCAACTTCTTCCTATACTCAATTCTTTCAATGCAAATATTCTTATTCACCGTTTCTATCTGCTTGAATCATGTTCATCTTTTATCCATTCTTCAATCCTTCCTATATCACAATTCTTTCAATGCAGTATCATTCACCATGTTCTACCCTTCTTGAATCATGTTCATCTTTTATCCATTCTTCAATCCTTCCTATACTAATTCTTTTCAATGCAACATCATTCACCATGTTCTACCTTCTTGAATCATGTTCATCTTTTGTCCATTCTTCAATCCTTCCATACTCAATTCTTTCAATGCAATATCATTCACCATGTCTACCTTCTTGAATCATGTTCATCTTTATCCATTCTTCAATCCTTCATATACTCAATTCTTTTCAAATGCAACATCATTCACTCATGTTCTACCTTCTTGAATCATGTTCATCTTTTATCCATTCTTCAATTCTTCCTATACTCAATTCTTTCAATGCAGCATCATTCACCATGTTCATCTTCTTGAATCATGTCTATCTTTTTATTCATTCTTCAATCTTTCCTATACTCAATTCTTTTCAATGCAACATCATTCACGGTCTTCTATCTTCTTGAATCATGTCTTTATTTAAGCTATCTTCAATCCTCTTCCTATACTCACCTTTTTCTAATGCAACATCATTCACTATCTTCTATCTTCTTGAATCATGTTCATCTTTTATCCATTCTTCAATCCTTCCTTATACTCAATTCATTTCTAATGCAACATCATTCACCGTCTTCTATCTCCTTGAATCATGTTCATCTTTTGTCCATTCTTCACCTCTTCCCATACCCTTTCAATTCTTTCTAATGCAACATCATTCACCGTCTTCTATCTTCTTGAATCATGTTCATCTTTATCCATTCTTCAATCCTTCCTATACTCAATTCTTTCTGGGCTCTACATCATTCACTGTCTTCTATCTTCTTCTTGAATCATGTTCATCTTTTGTCCATTCTTCAATCCTTCCTATACCAATTCTTTTCTAATGCAACATCATTCACCGTCTTCTATCTTCTTGAATCATGTTCATCTTTTATCCATTCTCAATCCTTCCTATACTCAATTCTTTTCTAATGCAACATCATTCACCGTCTTCATCTTCTGAATCATGTTCATCTTTTATCCATTCTTCAATCCTTCCTATACCTAATTCTTTTCTAATGCAACATCATTCACCTTCAATCTTTCTGAATCATGTTCATCTTTTATCCATTCTTCAATCCTTCCTATACTCAATTTTTTCTAATGCAACATCATTCACGGTCTTCTATCTTCTCTTGGAATCATGTCTCCATATTTGGCCATTCTTCAACTCTTCCCATACTCAATTCTCTAATGCACCATCATTCACCATCTTCTATCTTCTGAAATCATGTTCATCTTTTATCCATTCTTCAATCCTTCCTATACTCAATTCTTTTCTAATGCAACATCATTCACCCTCTTCTCTATCTTCTTGAATCATGTTCATCTTTATCCATTCTTCAATCCTTCCTATACTCAATTCTTTCTAATGCAACATCGTCCACCGTCTTCAATCTTCTTGAATCATGTTCATCTTTATCCATTCTTCAATCCTTCCTATACTCAATTCTTTCTAATGCAACATCATTCACGGTCTTCTATCTTCTTGAATCATGTTCATATTTGGCCATTCTTCAATCCTTCCTATACTCAATTCTTTTCAATGCACCATCATTCACCATCTTCTTTATCTTCTTGAATCATGTTCATCTTTTATCCATTCTTCAATCCTTCCTATACTCATCCTTTTCTAAATGCAACATCATTCACCGTCTTCATCTTCTTGAATTATGTTCATCTTTTGTCCATTCCTTCAACTTCTTCCTGTATACTCAATTCTTTTCTAATGCAACATCATTCACTGCTTCTTTCTATCTTCTTGAATCATGTTCATCTTTATCCATTCTTCAATCCCCCTATACTCAATATTTTCAATGTAACATCATTCACCATCTTCTATCTTCTTGAATCATGTTCATCTTTATCCATTCTTCAATCCTTCCTATACTCAATTTCTTTCTAATGCAACATCATTCACCATGTTCTACCTTCTTGAATCATGTTCATCTTTTATCCATTCTTCAATCCTTCCTATACTCAATTCTTTTATAATGCAACATCATTCACGGTCTTCTATCTTCTTGAATCATGTTCATATTTGGCCACTCTCTCAACTCTTCCCATACTCAATTCTTTCAATGCACCATCATTCACCATCTTCTATCTTGAATCATGTTCATCTTTGTCCATTCTTCAGTCCTTCCATACTCAATTCTTTCAATGCAACATCATTCACCTCATATTCTACCTTCTTGTATCATGTTCATCTTTTGTCCATTCTTCAATCTTTCCTAGCACTAATTCTTTCAATGCAAATATCATTCACCATCTTCATCTTCTTGAATCATGTTCATCTTTATCCATTCTTCAATCCTCCCTCTCCTCAATTCTTTCAATGCAACATCATTCAACATCTTCTATTTTCTTGAATCGTGTTCATCTTTTGTCCATTCTTCAAGTTTTCCTATACACAATGCTTTTCAATGTAACATCATTCACTATCTTCATCTTCTTTTGAATCATGTTCATCTTTATCCATTCTTCAACTTCTTCCTATACTAATTCTTTCTAATGCAACATCATTCACCGTCTTCTATCTGCTTGAATCATGTTCATCTTTTATCCATTCTTCAATCCTTCCTATAGTCAATTCTTTTTAAATGCAGCATCATTCACCATGTTCTATCTTCTGAATCATGTTCATCTTTTATCCATTCTTCATATCCTTCACTAATCTTTTCAATGCAACATCATTCACTATGTTCTACCTTCTAATCATGTTCATCTTTTATCTCATTCTTCAATTCTTCCTATACTCAATTCTTCTTTTCAAATGCATCATGACCATGTTCTACCTTTCCTTGAATCCATGTTCATCTTTTTATCCATTCTTCAATCTTTCCTATATACTTAATTCTTTTCAATTCAACATCATTCACGGTCTTCTATCTTCTCTTGAATGATGTCTATATTTGGCCATTCTTCAATCCTTCCTATACCAATTCTTTCTAATGCAACATCATTCACCATCTTCTTCATTCTTCTTGAATCATGTTCATCTTTTATCCATTCTTCATCCTTCCTATACCAATTCTTTTCTAATGCAACATCATTCACCAGCTCTCTATCTTCTTGAATCATGTTCATCTTTTTTCCATTCTTCAATTCTTCCTATACTCAATTCTTTTCTAATGCAACATCATTCACCGTCTTCTATCTTCTTCTTGAATCATGTTCATCTTTTGTCCATTCTTCAATCCTTCCTATACTCAATACTTTTCAATGCAACATCATTCACCGTCTTCTTCTTTCTCTTGAATCATGTTCATCTTTTGTCCATTCTTCATCCTTCCAATACCAATTCTTTTCTAATGCAACATCATTCACCATCTTCTATCTTCTTGAATCATGTTCATCTTTGTCCATTCTTCAATCCTTCCTATACTCAATACTTTTCTAATGCAACATCATCTACCGTCTTCTATCTTCTTGAATCAGGTTCATTCTTTGTCCATTCTTCAATCCTTCCTATACTCAATTTTTCAATGCAACATCATTCACCGTCTTCTATCTCTTGAATCATGTTCATCTTTATCCATTCTTCAATCCTTCCCATACTCAATTCTTTTCTAATGCAACATCATTCACCGTCTTTCATCTTCTTGAATCATGTTCATCTTTTTATCCATTCTTCAATCCTTCCATACTCAATTCTTTTCTAATGCAACATCATTCACCGTCTTCTACCTTCTGAATCATGTTCATCTTTTGTCCATTCTTCAATCCTTCCTATACCAATTCTTTCATAATGCACCATCATTCACCATCTTCTATCTTCTTGAATCATGTTCATCTTTTCTCCATTCTTCAATCCTTCCCATACTCAATTTCTTTTCAATGCAACATCATCTACCATCTTCTATCTTCTTGAATCATGTTCATCTTTTATCCATTCTTCAATCCTTCCTATACTCAATTTTCTAATGCAACATCATTCACCGTCTTCAATCTTCTTGAATCATGTTCATCTTTTATCCATTCTTCAATCCTTTCCTATACTCAATTCATTTCCAATGCAACATCATTCACCGTCTTCATCTCCTTGAATCATGTTCATCTTTTGTCCATTCTTCTCCAATTTTTCCTATACCCAATTCTTTTCTAATGCAACATCATTCACCGTCTTCTATCTTCTTGAATCATGTTCATCTTTTATCCATTCTTCAATCCTTCCTATACTCAATTTCTTTTCTAATGCAACATCATTCACCGTCTTCTATCTTCTTGAATCATGTTCATCTTTTGTCCATTCTTCAATCCTTCCTATACTCAATTCTTTTCTAATGCAACACTGCCCACTGCCTTCTATCTTCTGGAATCATGTCTATCTTTTATCCATTCTTCAATCCTTCCTATACTCAATTCTTTCTAATGCAACATCATTCACCGTCTTCAATCTTCTTGAATCATGCTCATCTTTTATCCATTCTTCAATCCTTCCTATACTCAATTCTTTTCTAATGCAACATCATTCCTACGGTCTTCTATTCTTTGAATCATGTCTAATGGCCATTCTTCAATCCTTCCTATACTCAATTCTTTTCAATGGGTAATCATCATTCACCATCTTCTATCTTCTCTTGAATCATGTTCATCTTTTATCCATTCTTCAATCCTTCCTATACTCAATTCTTTTCTAATGCAACATCATTCACCCTCTTCTATCTTCTGAATCATGTTCATCTTTTATCCATTCTTCAATCCTTCCTATACTCAATTCTTTTCTAATGCAACATCATTCACCGTCTTCAATCTTCTTGAATCATGTTCATCTTTTATCCATTCTTCAATCCTTCCTATACTCAATTCTTTCTAATGCAACATCATTCACGGTCTTCTATTTCTTTGAATCATGTTCATATTTGGCCATTCTTCAACTTTCCTATACTCAATTTTCAATGCACCATCGTCCAACATCTTCTATCTTCTTGGAATCATGTTCATCTTTATCCATTCTTCAATCCTTCCTATACTAATTCTTCTAATGCAACATCATTCACCGTCTTCTATCTTCTTGAATTATGTTCATCTTTTGTCCATTCTTCAATCCTTCCCATACTCAATTCTTTTCATGCAACATCATTCACCGTCTTCTATCTTTGAATCATGTTCATCTTTATCCATTCTTCAATCCCCTATACTCAATATTTTCAATGCAACATCATTCACCATCTTCTATCTTTGAATCATGTTCATCTTTTATCCATTCTTCTAAATCCTTCCCATACCTAATCTCTTTTTCTAATGCAACATCATTCACCATGTTCTACCTTCTGGAATCATGTTCATCTTTTATCCATTCTTCAATCCTTCCTATACTCAATTCTTTTATAATGCAACATCATTCACGGTCTTCATCTTCCTGAATCATGTTCATATTTGGCCACTCTTCAATCCTTCCTACTCAATTCTTTTCAATGCACCATCATTCACCATCTTCATCTTCTTGAATCATGTTCATCTTTTGTCCATTCTTCAGTCCTTCCCATACTCAATTCTTTCAATGCAACATCATTCACCATATTCTACCTTCTGAATCATGTTCATCTTTTGTCCATTCTTCAATCTTTCCTATACTCAATTCTTTTCAATGCAACATCATTCACTATCTTCTATCTTCTTGAATCATGTTCATCTTTTTTATCCATTCTTTCAATCCTCCTCTCAATTCTTTCAATGCAACATCATTCAACATCTTCTATTTTCTTGAATCGGTTCTATCTTTTGTCCATTCTTCAAGTTTTCCTATACACAATGCTTTTCAATGCAACATCATTCCATTATCTTCTATCTTCTTGAATCATGTTCATCTTTGGATTCATTCTTCAATCCTTCCCTATACTCAATTCTTTCAATGCAACATCATTCACCGCTTTCTATCTGCTTGAATCATGTTCATCTTTTTATCCATTCTTCAATCCTTCCTATAGTCAATTCTTTTAAATGCAGCATCATTCACCATGTTCACCTTCTTGAATCATGCCCATTCTTATCCATTCTTCAATCCTTCATAGTCGCTAATTCTTTTCAATGCAAATATCATTCACCATGTTCTACCTTCTTGAATCGTTCATCTTTTCCATTCTTCAATCCTTCCTATACTCAATTCTTTTCAATGCAGCATCATTCACCATGTTCTACCTTCTTGAATCATGTTCATCTTTTATCCATTCTTCAATCCTCTTCACATACCAATTTTCAATGCAACATCATTCACCATGTTCTACCTTCTTGAATCATGTTCATCTTTATCCATTCTTTCAATTCTTCCTATACTACCTTCTTTTCACGGCATCATGCACCATGTTCTACCTTCTGAATCATGTTCATCTTTTATCCATTCTTCAATCTTTCCTATACTAATCTTTCAATGCAACATCATTCACGGTCTTCTATCTTCTTGAATCATGTCATATTTGGCCATTCTTCAATCCTTCCTATACTCAATTCTTTTCTAATGCAAACATCATCTTACCATCTTCTATCTTCTTGAATCATGTTCATCTTTTATCCATTCTTCAATCCTTCCTATACCAATTTCTTTTTCTAATGCAACATCATTCACCGTCTTCTATCTTCTTGAATCATGTTCATCTTTTTTCCATTCTTCAATTCTTCCTATACTCAATTCTTTTCTAATGCAACCATCATTCACCTCTCTTATCTTCTTGAATCATGTTCATCTTCTTTGTCCATTCTTCAATCCTTCCTATACTCAATACTTTTCTAATGCAACATCATTCACCGTCTTCTTTCTTCTTGAACTACGTTCATCTTTTGTCCATTCTTCAATCCTTCCAATACTCAATTCTTTTCAATGCAACATCATTCACCATCTCTCATCTTCTTGAATCATGTTCATCTTTTATCCATTCTTCAATCCTTCCTATACTCAATACTTTTCTAATGCAACATCATTCACCGTCTTCTATCTTCTTGAATCAGGTTCATCTTTTGTCCATTCTTCAACTCTTCCTATACTCAATTCTTTTCTAATGCACATCATTCACCGTCTTCTATCTTCTTGAATCACAAGTTCATCTTTTATCCATTCTTCAATCCTTCCTATACTCAATTCTTTTCTAATGCAACATCATTCACCGTCTTCTATCTTCTTTGAATCATGTTCATCTTTTATCCATTCTTCAATCTCCTATACTCAATTCTTTTCAATGCAACATCATTCACCGTCTTCTACCTTTCTTGAATCATGTTCATCTTTTGTCCATTCTTCAAATCCTCCTATACCAATTCTTTCAATGCACCATCATTCACCATCTTCATCTTCTTGAATCATGTTCATCTTTTCTCCATTCTTCAATCCTTCCTATACTCAATTTTTCAATGCAACATCATTCACCATCTCTTTATCTTCTGAAATCATGTTCATCTTTTATCCATTCTTCAATCCTCCCTCTCAATTCTTTTCAATGCAACATCATTCAACATATTCTATTTTCTTGAATCGTGTTCATCTTTTGTCCATTCTTCAAGTTTTCCTATACACAATGCTTTTCAATGCAACATCATTCACTATCTTCTATCTTCTTGAATCATGTTCATCTTTTATCCATTCTTCAATCCTTCCTATACTCAATTCTTTTCAATGCAACATCATTCACCGTCTTCTATCTGCTTGAATCATGTTCATCTTTTATCCATTCTTCAATCCTTCCTATACTTAATTCTTTCAATGCAGCATCATTCACCGTCTTCTATCTGCTTGAATCATGTTCATCTTTTATCCATTCTTCAATCCTTCCTATACTCAATTCTTTTCAATGCAGCATCATTCACCATGTTCTACCTTCTTGAATCATGTTCATCTTTTATCCATTCTTCAATCCTTCCTATACTCAATTCTTTTCAATGCAGCATCATTCACCATGTTCTACCTTCTTGAATCATGTTCATCTTTTATCCATTCTTCAATCCTTCCTATACTCAATTCTTTTCAATGCAACATCATTCACCATGTTCTACCTTCTTGAATCATGTTCATCTTTTATCCATTCTTCAATCCTTCATATACTCAATTCTTTTCAATGCAACATCATTCACCATGTTCTACCTTCTTGAATCATGTTCATCTTTTATCCATTCTTCAATTCTTCCTATACTCAATTCTTTTCAATGCAGCATCATTCACCATGTTCTACCTTCTTGAATCATGTTCATCTTTTATCCATTCTTCAATTCTTCCTATACTCAATTCTTTTCAATGCAGCATCATTCAACATGTTCTACCTTCTTGAATCATGTTCATCTTTTATCCATTCTTCAATTCTTCCTATACTCAATTCTTTTCAATGCAGCATCATTCACCATGTTCTACCTTCTTGAATCATGTTCATCTTTTATCCATTCATCAATTCTTCCTATACTCAATTCTTTCAATGCAACATCATTCACCGTCTTCTATCTGCTTGAATCATGTTCATCTTTTATCCATTCTTCAATCCTTCCTATACTCAATTCTTTTCAATGCAGCATCATTCACCATGTTCTACCTTCTTGAATCATGTTCATCTTTTATCCATTCTTCAATCCTTCCTATACTCAATTCTTTTCAATGCAACATCATTCACCATGTTCTACCTTCTTGAATCATGTTCATCTTTTGTCCATTCTTCAATCCTTCCTATACTCAATTCTTTTCAATGCAACATCATTCACCATGTTCTACCTTCTTGAATCATGTTCATCTTTTATCCATTCTTCAATCCTTCATATACTCAATTCTTTTCAATGCAACATCATTCACCATGTTCTACCTTCTTGAATCATGTTCATCTTTTATCCATTCTTCAATTCTTCCTATACTCAATTCTTTTCAATGCAGCATCATTCACCATGTTCTACCTTCTTGAATCATGTTCATCTTTTATCCATTCTTCAATCTTTCCAATACTCAATTCTTTTCAATGCAACATCATTCACGGTCTTCTATCTTCTTGAATCATGTTCATATTTGGCCATTCTTCAATCCTTCCTATACTCAATTCTTTTCTAATGCAACATCATTCACCGTCTTCTATCTTCTTGAATCATGTTCATCTTTTATCCATTCTTCAATCCTTCCTATACTCAATTCTTTTCTAATGCAACATCATTCACCGTCTTCTATCTTCTTGAATCATGTTCATCTTTTGTCCATTCTTCAATCCTTCCTATACTCAATTCTTTTCTAATGCAACATCATTCACCGTCTTCTATCTTCTTGAATCATGTTCATCTTTTATCCATTCTTCAATCCTTCCTATACTCAATTCTTTTCTAATGCAACATCATTCACCGTCTTCTATCTTCTTGAATCATGTTCATCTTTTGTCCATTCTTCAATCCTTCCTATACTCAATTCTTTTCTAATGCAACATCATTCACCGTCTTCTATCTTCTTGAATCATGTTCATCTATTATCCATTCTTCAATCCTTCCTATACTCAATTCTTTTCTAATGCAACATCATTCACCGTCTTCAATCTTCTTGAATCATGTTCATCTTTCATCCATTCTTCAATCCTTCCTATACTCAATTCTTTTCTAATGCAACATCATTCACCGTCTTCTACCTTCTTGAATCATGTTCATCTTTTGTCCATTCTTCAATCCTTCCTATACTCAATTCTTTTCAATGCACCATCATTCACCATCTTCTATCTTCTTGAATCATGTTCATCTTTTGTCCATTCTTCAGTCCTTCCCATACTCAATTCTTTTCAATGCAACATCATTCACCATATTCTACCTTCTTGAATCATGTTCATCTTTTGTCCATTCTTCAATCCTTCCTATACTCAATTCTTTTCAATGCAACATCATTCACCATCTTCTATCTTCTTGAATCATGTTCATCTTTTATCCATTCTTCAATCCTCCCTCTCCTCAATTCTTTTCAATGCAACATCATTCAACATATTCTATTTTCTTGAATCGTGTTCATCTTTTGTCCATTCTTCAAGTTTTCCTATACACAATGCTTTTCAATGCAACATCATTCACTATCTTCTATCTTCTTGAATCATGTTCATCTTTTATCCATTCTTCAATCCTTCCTATACTCAATTCTTTTCAATGCAACATCATTCACCATGTTCTACCTTCTTGAATCATGTTCATCTTTTGTCCATTCTTCAATCCTTCCTATACTCAATTCTTTCAATGCAACATCATTCACCGTCTTCTATCTGCTTGAATCATGTTCATCTTTTATCCATTCTTCAATCCTTCCTATACTCAATTCTTTTCAATGCAGCATCATTCACCATGTTCTACCTTCTTGAATCATGTTCATCTTTTATACATTCTTCAATCCTTCCTATACTCAATTCTTTTCAATGCAACATCATTCACCATGTTCTACCTTCTTGAATCATGTTCATCTTTTGTCCATTCTTCAATCCTTCCTATACTCAATTCTTTTCAATGCAATATCATTCACCATGTTCTACCTTCTTGAATCATGTTCATCTTTTATCCATTCTTCAATCCTTCATATACTCAATTCTTTTCAATGCAACATCATTCACCATGTTCTACCTTCTTGAATCATGTTCATCTTTTATCCATTCTTCAATTCTTCCTATACTCAATTCTTTTCAATGCAGCATCATTCACCATGTTCTACCTTCTTGAATCATGTTCATCTTTTATCCATTCTTCAATCTTTCCTATACTCAATTCTTTTCAATGCAACATCATTCACGGTCTTCTATCTTCTTGAATCATGTTCATATTTGGCCATTCTTCAATCCTTCCTATACTCAATTCTTTTCTAATGCAACATCATTCACCATCTTCTATCTTCTTGAATCATGTTCATCTTTTATCCATTCTTCAATCCTTCCTATACTCAATTCTTTTCTAATGCAACATCATTCACCGTCTTCTATCTTCTTGAATCATGTTCATCTTTTGTCCATTCTTCAATTCTTCCTATACTCAATTCTTTTCTAATGCAACATCATTCACCGTCTTCTATCTTCTTGAATCATGTTCATCTTTTATCCATTCTTCAATCCTTCCTATACTCAATTCTTTTCTAATGCAACATCATTCACCGTCTTCTATCTTCTTGAATCATGTTCATCTTTTGTCCATTCTTCAATCCTTCCTATACTCAATTCTTTTCTAATGCAACATCATTCACCGTCTTCTATCTTCTTGAATCATGTTCATCTTTTATCCATTCTTCAATCCTTCCTATGCTCAATTCTTTTCTAATGCAACATCATTCACCGTCTTCTATCTTCTTGAATCATGTTCATCTTTTATCCATTCTTCAATCCTTCCTATACTCAATTCTTTTCTAATGCAACATCATTCACCGTCTTCAATCTTCTTGAATCATGTTCATCTTTTATCCATTCTTCAAACCTTCCTATACTCAATTCTTTTCTAATGCAACATCATTCACGGTCTTCTATCTTCTTGAATCATGTTCATATTTGGCCATTCTTCAATCCTTCCTATACTCAATTCTTTTCAATGCACCATCATTCACCATCTTCTATCTTCTTGAACCATGTTCATCTTTTATCCATTCTTCAATCCTTCCTATACTCAATTCTTTTCTAATGCAACATCATTCACCGTCTTCTATCTTCTTGAATCATGTTCATCTTTTGTCCATTCTTCAATCCTTCCTATACTCAATTCTTTTCTAATGCAACATCATTCACCGTCTTCTATCTTCTTGAATCATGTTCATCTTTTATCCATTCTTCAATCCTCCCTATACTCAATATTTTCAATGCAACATCATTCACCATCTTCTATCTTCTTGAATCATGTTCATCTTTTATCCATTCTTCAATCCTTCCTATACTCAATTCTTTTCTAATGCAACATCATTCACCATGTTCTACCTTCTTGAATCATGTTCATCTTTTATCCATTCTTCAATCCTTCCTATACTCAATTCTTTTCTAATGCAACATCATTCACGGTCTTCTATCTTCTTGAATCATGTTCATATTTGGCCACTCTTCAATCCTTCCTATACTCAATTCTTTTCAATGCACCATCATTCACCATCTTCTATCTTCTTGAATCATGTTCATCTTTTGTCCATTCTTCAGTCCTTCCCATACTCAATTCTTTTCAATGCAACATCATTCACCATGTTCTACCTTCTTGAATCATGTTCATCTTTTATCCATTCTTCAATTCTTCCTATACTCAATTCTTTTCAATGCAGCATCATTCACCATGTTCTACCTTCTTGAATCATGTTCATCTTTTATCCATTCTTCAATCTTTCCTATACTCAATTCTTTTCAATGCAACATCATTCACGGTCTTCTATCTTCTTGAATCATGTTCATATTTGGCCATTCTTCAATCCTTCCTATACTCAATTCTTTTCTAATGCAACATCATTCACCATCTTCTATCTTCTTGAATCATGTTCGTCTTTTATCCATTCTTCAATCCTTCCTATACTCAATTCTTTTCTAATGCAACATCATTCACCGTCTTCTATCTTCTTGAATCATGTTCATCTTTTGTCCATTCTTCAATTCTTCCTATACTCAATTCTTTTCTAATGCAACATCATTCACCGTCTTCTATCTTCTTGAATCATGTTCATCTTTTATCCATTCTTCAATCCTTCCTATACTCAATTCTTTTCTAATGCAACATCATTCACCGTCTTCTATCTTCTTGAATCATGTTCATCTTTTGTCCATTCTTCAATCCTTCCTATACTCAATTCTTTTCTAATGCAACATCATTCACCGTCTTCTATCTTCTTGAATCATGTTCATCTTTTATCCATTCTTCAATCCTTCCTATGCTCAATTCTTTTCTAATGCAACATCATTCACCGTCTTCTATCTTCTTGAATCATGTTCATCTTTTATCCATTCTTCAATCCTTCCTATACTCAATTCTTTTCTAATGCAACATCATTCACCGTCTTCAATCTTCTTGAATCATGTTCATCTTTTATCCATTCTTCAAACCTTCCTATACTCAATTCTTTTCTAATGCAACATCATTCACGGTCTTCTATCTTCTTGAATCATGTTCATATTTGGCCATTCTTCAATCCTTCCTATACTCAATTCTTTTCAATGCACCATCATTCACCATCTTCTATCTTCTTGAACCATGTTCATCTTTTATCCATTCTTCAATCCTTCCTATACTCAATTCTTTTCTAATGCAACATCATTCACCGTCTTCTATCTTCTTGAATCATGTTCATCTTTTGTCCATTCTTCAATCCTTCCTATACTCAATTCTTTTCTAATGCAACATCATTCACCGTCTTCTATCTTCTTGAATCATGTTCATCTTTTATCCATTCTTCAATCCTCCCTATACTCAATATTTTCAATGCAACATCATTCACCATCTTCTATCTTCTTGAATCATGTTCATCTTTTATCCATTCTTCAATCCTTCCTATACTCAATTCTTTTCTAATGCAACATCATTCACCATGTTCTACCTTCTTGAATCATGTTCATCTTTTATCCATTCTTCAATCCTTCCTATACTCAATTCTTTTCTAATGCAACATCATTCACGGTCTTCTATCTTCTTGAATCATGTTCATATTTGGCCACTCTTCAATCCTTCCTATACTCAATTCTTTTCAATGCACCATCATTCACCATCTTCTATCTTCTTGAATCATGTTCATCTTTTGTCCATTCTTCAGTCCTTCCCATACTCAATTCTTTTCAATGCAACATCATTCACCATATTCTACCTTCTTGAATCATGTTCATCTTTTGTCCATTCTTCAATCCTTCCTATACTCAATTCTTTTCAATGCAACATCATTCACCATCTTCTATCTTCTTGAATCATGTTCATCTTTTATCCATTCTTCAATCCTCCCTCTCCTCAATTCTTTTCAATGCAACATCATTCAACATCTTCTATTTTCTTGAATCGTGTTCATCTTTTGTCCATTCTTCAAGTTTTCCTATACACAATGCTTTTCAATGCAACATCATTCACTGTCTTCTATCTTCTTGAATCATGTTCATCTTTTATCCATTCTTCAATCCTTCCTATACTCAATTCTTTCAATGCAACATCATTCACCGTCTTCTATCTGCTTGAATCATGTTCATCTTTTATCCATTCTTCAATCCTTCCTATACTCAATTCTTTTCAATGCAGCATCATTCACCATGTTCTCCCTTCTTGAATCATGTTCATCTTTTATCCATTCTTCAATCCTTCCTATACTCAATTCTTTTCAATGCAACATCATTCACCATGTTCTACCTTCTTGAATCATGTTCATCTTTTGTCCATTCTTCAATCCTTCCTATACTCAATTCTTTTCAATGCAGCATCATTCACCATGTTCTACCTTCTTGAATCATGTTCATCTTTTATCCATTCTTCAATCCTTCATATACTCAATTCTTTTCAATGCAACATCATTCACCATGTTCTACCTTCTTGAATCATGTTCATCTTTTATCCATTCTTCAATTCTTCCTATACTCAATTCTTTTCAATGCAGCATCATTTACCATGTTCTACCTTCTTGAATCATGTTCATCTTTTCTCCATTCTTCAATCTTTCCTATACTCAATTCTTTTTTCAATGCAACATCATTCAGGGTCTTCTATCTTCTTGAATCATGTTCATATTTGGCCATTCTTCAATCCTTCCTATACTCAATTCTTTTCTAATGCAACATCATTCACCGTCTTCTATCTTCTTGAATCATGTTCTCTTTTGTCCGTCCTTCAATCCTTCCTATACTCAATTCTTTTCTAATGCAACATCATTCACGGGTCTTCTATCTTCTTGAATCATGTTCATATTTGTCATTCTCTTCAATCTTCTATACTCGAATTCTTTTCTAATGCAACATCATTCGTCTTCTTCTTGAATCATGTTCATCTTTTGTCCATTCTTCAATCCTTCCTATACTCAATTCTTTTCTAATGCAACATCATTCGTCTTCTATCTTCTTGAATCATGTTCATCTTTTATCCATTCTTCAATCCTTCCTATACTCAATTCTTTTCTAATGCAACGTATTCACCGTCTTCTACTTTCTTGAATCATGTTCATCTTTTGTCCATTCTTCAATCCTTCCTATACTCATTCTTTTCTAGTGACATCATTCACCATCTTCCATCTCCTTGAATCGTGTTGTCTTTTATCCATTCTTCAATCCTTCCTATACTCAATTCTTTTCAATGCAACATCATTCACCGTCTTCTATCTTCTTGAATCATGTTCATCTTTTGTCCATTCTTCAATCCTTCCTATACTCAATTCTTTTCTAATGCAACATCATTCACCATCTTCTATCTTCTTGAATCATGTTCATCTTTTATCCATTCTTCAATTCTTCCTATACTCGAATTCTTTTCAATGCAACATCATTCGCCATTGTTCTACCTTCTTGAATCATGTTCATCTTTTATCCATTCTTCAATCGTATATAACAATTCTTTCAATGCATCGTACCATGTCTACTTGTTGAATCATGTCCATCTTTTGTCCATTCTTCAATCCTTCCTATACTCAATTCTTTCAATGCAGCATCATTCACCATGTTCTACCTTCTTGAATCATGTTCATCTTTTATCCATTCTTCAATCCTTCCTCCTCAATTCTTTTCAATGCAACATCTGTTCGCCATGTTCTACCTTCTTGAATCATGTTCGTCATTTATCCATTCTTCAATCCTTCCTATACTCAATTCTTTCAATGCAGCATCATTCACCATTTTCTATCTTCTTGAATCATGTTCATCTTTTATCCATTCCTTCAATCCTTCCTATACTCAATTCTTTTCAATGCAACATCATTCACCATGTGCAACTTCTTGAATCTTCATTCATCTTTTGTCATTCTTCAAATCCTTCCTATACTCAATTCTTTTCAATGCAACATCATTCACCACGTTCTACCTTCTTGAATCATGTTCATCTTTTGTCCATTCTTCAATCCTTCCTATACTCAATTCTTTTCATTACAACATCATTCTACCGTCTTCTATCTTCTTGGATATGTTCATCTTTTATCCATTCTTCAATCCTACCTATACTTAATTCTTTTCAATGCAACATCATTCACCATGTTCTACCTTCTTGAATCATGTTCATCTTTTGTCCATTCTTCAATCCTTCCTCATACTCAATTCTTTTCAATGCAGCATCATTCACCATGTTCTACCTTCTTGAATCATGTTCATCTTTATCCATTCTTCAATCCTTCCTATACTCAATTCTTTTCAATGCAACATCATTCACCATGTTCTACCTTCTTGAATCATGTCTATCTTTTTGTCCATTTTTCAATCCTTCCTATACTCAATTCTTTTAATGCAGCATCATTCACCATGTTCTAACCTTCTTGAATCATGTTCATCTTTTATCCATTCTTCAATTCTTCCTATACCAATTCTTTTCAATGCAACATCATTCACCATGTTCTACCTTCTTGAATCATGTTCATCTTGTCCATTCTTCAATCCTTCCTATACTCAATTCTTTTCAATGCAACATCATTCACCATGTTCTACCTTCTTGAATCATGTTCATCTTTTATCCATTCTTTCAATCCTTCCTATACTCAATTCATTTCAATGCAACATCATTCACCGTCTTCTATCTTGTTGAATCATGTTCATCTTTTGTCCATTCTTCAATCCTTCCTATACTCAATTTTAAATGGCATCATTCACCATGTTCTACCTTCTTGAATCATGTTCATCTTTTATCCATTCTTCAATCCTTCCTATACTCAATTCTTTTCAATGCAACATCATTCAATATCTTCTATTTTCTTGAATCGTGTCTATCTTTTTGTCCATTCTTCAAGTTTTCCTATACACAATGCTTTTCAATGCAACATCATTCACTTTATCTTCTATCTTCTTGAATCATGTTCTATCTTTTATCCATTCTTCAATCCTTCCTATACTCAATTCTTTCAATGCAACATCATTCACCATCTTCTATCTCTTTGAATTGTGTTCATCTTTTATCCATTCTTCAATCCTTCCTATACTCAATTCTTTTCAATGCAGCATCATTCACCATGTTCTACCCTTCTTGAATCATGTTCATCTTTTTTATCCATTCTTCAATCCTTCCTATACTCAATTCTTTTCAATGCAACATCATTCACCATGTCTTCTACCTTCTTGAATCATGTTCATCTTTGTCCATTCTTCAATCCTTCCTATACTCAATTCTTTTCAATGCAGCATCATTCACCATGTTCTACCCTTCTTGGAATCATGTTCATCTTTATCCATTCTTCAATTCTTCCTATACTCAATTCTTTTCAATGCAGCATCATTCACCATGTTCTACCTTCTTGAATCATGTTCATCTTTTATCCATTCTTCAATCTTTCCTATACCAATTCTTTTCAATGCAACATCATTCACGGTCTTCTATCTTCTTGAATCATGTTCATATTTGGCCATTCTTCAATCCTTCCTATACTCAATTCTTTTCTAATGCAACATCATTCACCATCTTCATCTTCTTGAATCATGTTCATCTTTTATCCATTCTTCAATCCTTCCTATACTCAATTCTTTCTAATGCAACATCATTCACCGTCTTCTATCTTCTTGAATCATGTTCATCTTTTATCCATTCTTCAATCCTTCCTATACTCACCTTTTCTAATGCAACATCATTCACCGTCTTCTATCTTCTTGAATCATGTTCATCTTTGTCCATTCTTCAATCCTTCCTATACTCAATTTTTTTCTAATGCAACATCATTCACCATCTTCTATCTTCTTGAATCATGTTCATCTTTTTGTCCATTCTTCAATCCTTCCTATACTCAATTCTTTTCTAATGCAACATCATTCACGGTCTTCTATCTTCTTGAATCATGTTCATATTTGGCCATTCTTCAATCCTTCCTATACTCAATTCTTTCTAATGCAACATCATTCACCATGTTCTAT
The DNA here is from genome assembly GCA_037127315.1 of Ascarosepion bandense. NCBI lineage: Eukaryota > Metazoa > Mollusca > Cephalopoda > Sepiida > Sepiidae > Ascarosepion > Ascarosepion bandense. The sequence goes on from JBBBDQ010001483.1 coordinate 2,052,810, forward strand.
CTTCTTGAATCATGTTCATCTTTTGTCCATTCTTCAATCCTTCCTATACTCACCCCTTTTTCTAATGCAACATCATTCACCGTCTTCTATCTTCTTGAATCATGTTCATCTTTTATCCATTCTTCAATCCTTCCTATACCTTCAATTCTTTCTAATGCAACATCATTCACCGTCTTCTACTTTTCTTGAATCATGTTCATCTTGTCCATTCTTCAATCCATCCTTCCTATACTCAATTCTTTTCTAATGCAACATCATTCACCATCTTCTATCTCCTTGAATCATGTTCATCTTTTATCCATTCTTCAATCCTTCCTATACCCAATTCTTTTCAATGCAACATCATTCACCGCTTCTATCTTCTTGAATCATGTTCATCTTTTGTCCATTCTTCAATCCTTCCTATACTCAATTCTTTTCTAATGCAACATCATTCACCATCTTCTATCTTCTTGAATCATGTTCATCTTTTATCCATTCTTCAATTCTTCCTATACTCAATTCTTTTCAATGCGACATCATTCGCCATGTTCTACCTTCTTGAATCATGTTCATCTTTTATCCATTCTTCAATCCTTCATATACTCAATTCTTTTCAATGCAGCATCATTCACCATGTTCTACCTTCTTGAATCATGTCCATCTTTTGTCCTTTCTTCAATCCTTCCTATACTCAATTCTTTTCAATGCAACATCATTCGCCATGTTCTACCTTCTTGAATCATGTTCATCATTTATCCATTCTTCAATCCTTCCTATACTCAATTCTTTCAATGCAGCATCATTCACCATTTTCTATCTTCTTGAATCATGTTCATCTTTCATCCATTCTTCAATCCTTCCTATACTCAATTCTTTTCAATGCAACATCATTCACCATGTTCTACCTTCTTGAATCATGTTCATCTTTTGTCCATTCTTCAATCCTTCCTATACTCAATTCTTTTCAATGCAGCATCATTCACCATGTTCTACCTTCTTGAATCATGTTCATCTTTTATCCATTCTTCAATCCTTCCTATACTCAATTCTTTTCAATGCAACATCATTCACCATGTTCTACCTTCTTGAATCATGTTCATCTTTTGTCCATTTTTCAATCCTTCCTATACTCAATTCTTTTCAATGCAGCATCATTCACCATGTTCTAACCTTCTTGAATCATGTTCATCTTTTATCCATTCTTCAATTCTTCCTATACTCAATTCTTTTCAATGCAACATCATTCACCATGTTCTACCTTCTTGAATCATGTTCATCTTTTGTCCATTCTTCAATCCTTCCTATACTCAATTCTTGTCAATGCAACATCATTCACCATGTTCTACCTTCTTGAATCATGTTCATCTTTTATCCATTCTTCAATCCTTCCTATACTCAATTCATTTCAATGCAACATCATTCACCGTCTTCTATCTTGTTGAATCATGTTCATCTTTTGTCCATTCTTCAATCCTTCCTATACTCAATTCTTTTAAATGCAGCATCATTCACCATGTTCTACCTTCTTGAATCATGTTCATCTTTTATCCATTCTTCAATCCTTCCTATACTCAATTCTTTTCAATGCATCATCATTCGCCATGTTCTACCTTCTTGAATCATGTTCATCTTTTATCCATTCATCAATCCTTCCTATACTCAATTCTTTTCAATGCAGCATCATTCACCATGTTCTACCTTCTTGAATCATGTTCATCTTTTATCCATTCTTCAATCCTTCCTATACTCAATTCTTTTCAATGCAGCATCATTCACCATGTTCTACCTTCTTGAATCATGTTCATCTTTTATCCATTCTTCAATTCTTCCTATACTCAATTCTTTTCAATGCAACATCATTCACCATGTTCTACCTTCTTGAATCATGTTCATCTTTTATCCATTCTTCAATCCTTCCTATACTCAATTCTTTTCAATGCAGCATCATTCACCATGTTCTACCTTCTTGAATCATGTTCATCTTTTATCCATTCTTCAATCCTTCCTATACTCAATTCTTTTCAATGCAACATCATTCACCATGTTCTACCTTCTTGAATCATGTTCATCTTTTATCCATTCTTCAATCCTTCCTATACTCAATTCTTTTCAATGCAGCATCATTCACCATGTTCTACCTTCTTGAATCATGTTCATCTTTTATCCATTCTTCAATCCTTCCTATACTCAATTCTTTTCAATGCAACATCATTCACCATGTTCTACCTTCTTGAATCGTGTTCATCTTTTATCCATTCTTCAATTCTTCCTATACTCAATTCTTTTCGATGCAGCATCATTCACCATGTTCTACCTTCTTGAATCATGTTCATCTTTTATCCATTCTTCAATTCTTCCTATACTCAATTCTTTTCAATGCAACATCATTCACCATGTTCTACCTTCTTGAATCATGTTCATCTTTTATCCATTCTTCAATCCTTCCTATACTCAATTCTTTTCAATGCAGCATCATTCACCATGTTCTACCTTCTTGAATCATGTTCATCTTTTATCCATTCTTCAATTCTTCCTATACTCAATTCTTTTCAATGCAACATCATTCACCATGTTCTACCTTCAAGAATCATGTTCATCTTTTATCCATTCTTCAATCCTTCCTATACTCAATTCTTTTCTAATGCAGCATCATTCACCATGTTCTACCTTCTTGAATCATGTTCATCTTTTATCCATTCTTCAATCCTTCCTATACTCAATTCTTTTCAATGCAGCAGCATTCACCATGTTCTACCTTCTTGAATCATGTTCATCTTTTATCCATTCTTCAATTCTTCCTATACTCAATTCTTTTCAATGCAACATCATTCACCATGTTCTACCTTCTTGAATCATGTTCATCTTTTATCCATTCTTCAATTCTTCCTATACTCAATTCTTTTCAATGCAACATCATTCACCCATGTTCTACCTTATTGAATCATGTTCATCTTTTATCCATTCTTCAATCCTTCCTATACTCAATTCTTTTCAATGCAACATCATTCACCATGTTCTACCTTCTAGAATCATGTTCATCTTTTATGCATTCTTCAATCCTTCCTATACTCAATTCTTTTCAATGCAGCATCATTCACCATGTTCTACCTTCTTGAATCATGTTCATCTTTTATCCATTCTTCAATCCTTCCTATACTCAATTCTTTTCAATGCAGCATCATTCACCATGTTCTACCTTCTTGAATCATGTTCATCTTTTATCCATTCTTCAATTCTTCCTATACTCAATTCTTTTCAATGCAACATCATTCACCATGTTCTACCTTATTGAATCATGTTCATCTTTTATCCATTCTTCAATCCTTCCTATACTCAATTCTTTTCAATGCAACATCATTCGCCATGTTCTACCTTCTTGAATCATGTTCATCTTTTATCCATTCTTCAATTCTTCCTATACTCAATTCTTTTCAATGCAACATCATTCGCCACCTTCTATCTTCTTGAATCATGTTCATCTTTTATCCATTCTTCAATCCTTCCTATACTTGATTCTTTTCAATGCAACAACATTCACCATCTTCTATCTTCTTGAATCATGTTCATCTTTTATCCATTCTTCAATCCTTCCTATACTCAATTCTTTTCTAATGCATCATCATTCACCGTCTTCTATCTTCTTGAATCATGTTCATCTTTTATCCATTCTTCAATCCTTCCTATACTTAATTCTTTTCTAATGCAACTTCATTCACCATCTTCATCTTCTTGAATCATGTTCATCTTTTATCCATTCTTCAATCCTTCCTATACTCAATTCTTTTCTAATGCAACATCATTCACCGTCTTCTACTTGAATCATGTTCATCTTTTGTCCATTCTTCAATCCTTCCTATACTCAATTCTTTTCAATGCAACATCATTCACCGTCTTCATTCTCTTGAATCATGTTCATCTTTTGTCCATTCTTTCAATCCTTCCTATACTCAATTCTTTTCAATGCAACATCATTCACCATGTTCTACCTTCTTGAATCATGTTCATCTTTTATCCATTCCTCAATCCTTCCTATACCACTCCTTTCAATGCAACATCATTCACCATGTTCTACCTTCTGAATCATGTTCATCTTTTATCCATTCTTCAATCCTTCCTATACTCAATTTTTCAATGCAACATCATTCACCATGTTCTACCTTCTGAATCATGTTCATCTTTTATCCTTTCTTCAATCCTTCCTATACTTAATTCTTTTCAATGCAACATCATTCACCATGTTCTACATTCTTGAATCATGTTCATCTTTTATCCATTCTTCAATTCTTCCTATACTCAATTCTTTTCAATGCAACATCATTCACCATGTTCTACCTTCTTGAATCATGTTCATCTTTTATCCATTCTTCAATCCTTCCTATACTCAATTCTTTTCAATGCAATATCATTCACCATGTTCTACCTTCTTGAATCATGTTGATCTTTTATCCATTCTTCAATCCTTCCTATACTCAATTCTTTTCAATGCAACATCATTCACCATGTTCTACCTTCTGAATCATGTTCATCTTTTATCCATTCTTCAATCCTTCCTATACTCAATTCTTTTCTCAATGCAACATCATTCACCATGTTCTACCTTCTGAATCATGTTCATCATTTATCCATTCTTCAATCCTACCTATACTCAATTATTTTCAATGCAACATCATTCACCATGTTCTACCTTCTTCAATCATGTTCATCTTTTATCCATTCTTCAATCCTCCTATACTCAATTTTTTTCAATGCAACATCATTCACTCATGTTCTACATTCTTGAATCATGTTCATCTTTATCCATTCTTCAATCCTTCCTATACTCAATTCTTTCAATGCAACATCATTCACTGTCTTCTATCTTCTTGAATCATGTTCATCTTTTATCCATTCTTCAATCCTTCCTATACTCAATTCTTTTCAATTCAACATCATTCACCATGTTCTACCTTCTTGAATCATGTTCATCTTTTATCCATTCTTCAATTCTTCCTATACTCAATTCTTTCAATGCAACACCATTCACCATGTTCTACCTTCTTGAATCATGTTCATCTTTTATCCATTCTTCAATTCTTCCTGTAGTCAATTCTTTTCTTAATGCAACATCATTCAATTATGTTTCACCTTCTCTGAATCATGTTCATCATTTATCCATTCTTCAATTCTTCCTATACTTCAATTTTTCACGCAACATCATTCACCATGTTCTACCTTCTTGAATCATGTTCATCTTTTATACATTCTTCAATTCTTCCTATACTCAATTCTTTTCAATGCAACATCATTCGCCATGTTCTACCTTCTTGAATCATGTTCATCTTTTATCCATTCTTCAATCCTTCCTATACTCAATTCTTTCAATGCAACATCATTCACCATGTTCTACCTTCTTGAATCATGTTCATCTTTTATCCATTCTTCAATTCTTCCTACTCAATTCTTTTCAATGCAACATCATTCACCATGTTCTACCTTCTTGAATCATGTTCATCTTTTATCCATTCTTCAATCCTTCCTACACTCAATTCTTTCTAATGCAACATCATTCACCACATTCTACCTTCTGAATCATGTTCATCTTTTATCCATTCTTCAATTCTTCCTATACTAATTCTTTTCAATGCAACATCATTCACCATCTTCTACCTTCTTGAATCATGTTCATTTCTTTATCCATTCTTCTCCAATCCTTCCTATACTCAATTCTTTTCAATGCAACATCATTCACCATGTTCTACCTTCTTGAATCATGTTCATCTTTTATCCATTCTTCAATCCTTCCTATACTCAATTTCTTTCAATGCAACATCAATCACCTGTTCTACCTTCTTGAATCATGTTCATCTTTTATCCATTCTTCAATCCTTCCTATACTCAATTCTTTTCAATGCAACATCATTCACCATGTTCTACCTTCTTGAATCATGTTCATCTTTTATCCATTCTTCAATCCTTCCCATACTCAATTCTTTTCAATGCAACATCAATCACCATGTTCTACCTTCTGAATCATGTTCATCTTTTATCCATTCTCTCTTCAATCCTTTCTATACTCAATTCTTTTCAATGCAACATCATTCACCATGTTCTACCTTCTTGAATCATGTTCAACTTTTATCCATTCTTCAATCCTTCCTATGTCAATTCTTTTCAATGCAACGTGTTCTGTGTTCTGCCTTCTTGAATCATAATTTTCATCTTTTATCCATTCTCAATCCTTCTCTTGTAATTCTTTTCAATGCAACATCATTCACCATGTTCCTTCTTGAATCATGTTCATCTTTTTATCTCTAAAATTTCTTCAAATGCCTTCCTATATAAATTCTTTCAATGCAACATCATTCACCATGTTCTGCCTTCTTGAATCATGTTCATCTTTTATCCTTTCTTCAAATGTTCCTATACTCGGTGCTAATGCAACATCATTCACCATGTTCTACATTCTTGAATCATGTTCATCTTTTATCCATTCTTCAATTCTTCCTATACTCAATTCTTTTCAAACGCAACATCATTCACCATGTTCTACCTTCTTGAATCATGTTCATCTTTTATCCATTCTTCAGTCTTCCTACTTATACTCAATTCTTTTCAATGCAATATCTAATTCCATGTTCTGCTTCTTGAATCATGTTGAGTCTTTATCCATTCTTCAATCCTTCCTATGCTCAGATTCTTTTCAATGCTCACATTCTACACCATGTTTCTGCCCTTTGAATCTGTTCATCATTTGTCCATTGTCTTCAATCCTTTATACTCCAATTCTTTTCAATGCAACATCATTCTTTATATTCTGCATGCTTGAATCATGTTCATCATTTACTTGACTTCTTTCAATCCTACTACTTACTCAATTATTTTCAATGCAACATCATTCACCATGTTCTACCTTCTTCAATCATGTTCATCTTTTTATCCATTCTTCAATCCTTCCTATGCTGCTCGATTATTTTTCAATGCAACATCATTCACCATGTTCTACATTCTTGAATCATGTTCATCATATCCATTCAATCCTTCCTATACTCAATTCTTTTCAATGCAACATCATTCACTGTCTTCTATCTTCTTGAATCATGTTCATCTTTTATCCAGTCTTCAATCCTTCCTATGCTCAATTCTTTTCAATTCAACATCATTCACCGTATTTCTACCTTCTTGAATCATGTTCATCTTTTATCCATTCTTCAATTCTTCCTATACTCAATTCTTTTAATGCAACACCATTCACCATGTTCTACCTTCTTGAATCATGTTCATCTTTTATCAATTTCTTCCATTCTTCTCTCTTGATCCAATTGTATCAATGCAACATCATTCACCATGTTCTACTTCTTGAATCATGTTCATCATTTATCCATTCTTCAATTCTTCCTATGCTCAATTCTTTTCAATGCAACATCATTCACCGTGTTCTACCTTCTTGAATCATTGTTCCATCTTTTATCTATTCTTCAGTGCCTATGTCAATTCTTTTCAATGCAACATCATTAGCATGTTCTACCTTCTTGAATCATGTTCATCTTTTATATCCATTCTTCAATCCTTCCTATACTCTAGTTATTTTCAATGCAACATCATTTACTTGCATCTCTACCTTCTTGAATCATGTTCATCTTTGTGTTCTTCAATTCTTCCTATACTCAATTCTTTTCAATGCAACATCATTCCTGTGTTCTGCTTGTGAATCATGTTCATCTTCCTCCATTCTTCGATACTTCCTATACTCAATTCTTTTCAATGCAACATCATTCACCATGTTCTACCTTCTTGAATCCATGTTCATCTTTATCCATTCTTCAGTTTCTTCCTATACTCAATTCTTTTCAATGCAACATCATTCACCATCTTCTACCTTCTTGGATGTATTCATCTTTATCCATTCTTCAATCCTTCCTATACTCAATTCTTATTCTGACATCATTCTGTGTTCTACCTTCTTGAATCATGTTCATCTTATGTATTCTTCAATCCTTCCTATACTCAGTTCTTTTCAGTAGCATCAATCTCCACCTGTTCTACCTTCTTGAATCATGTTCATCTTTTATACATTCTTCAATCCTTCCTATGCTCAATTCTTTAAATGCAACATCATTTCACCATGTTCTACCTTCTTGAATCATGTTCATCTTTATCCCATTCTTCAATCCTTCCTATACTCAATTCTTTCCAGTACAACATCAATCACCATGTTCTACCTTCTTGAATCATTTTCATCTTTTGTCCATTCTTCAATGTTACCATACTCAATTCTTTTCAATGCAACATCATTTCACCATGTTTCTACCTTCTTGAATCATGTTCATCTTTTATCAGTGTTAATCACCTTCTCTATGTAATTCTTTTCAATGCAACATGTTCACCCATGTTCTACCTTCTTGAATCATATTGTCTTTTATCCATTCCTCAATCCTTCCTATACTCAGTTCTTTTCAGTAACATGATTCACCCATGTTCTGGTTTAGGCTGAATGTGTTCATCTTTTATCCATTCTTCAATCCTTCCTATAGTCAATTCTTTTTCAATGCAATCATTCCACCATGTTCTACCCAGCCTTCTTGAATCATGTTCATCTTTTATCCATTCTTCAATCCTTCCTATACTCCAATTCTTTTCAATGCAACATCATTCACCATGTTCTACCTTCTTGAATCATGTTCATCATTTATCCATTCTTCAATCCTTCCTACTTATAAGATGCTGATGCAACATCATTCTTCATATTTCTACCTTCTTGAATCATGTTCATCTTTATCCATTCTTCAATCCTTCCTATACTCAATTCTTTTCAATGCAACATCATTCACCATGTTCTACCTTCGTGGAATATGTTCATCTTTTATCATTCAGCACAATCCTTCTATACTCTGATTCTTTTCAATGCAACATGTTCACCATCTTCTATCTTCTTGAATCACTTTGTGTGTGTCTGTCTTTTATCCATTTCTTCAATCCTTCCTGTATACTCAATTCTTTTCAGTAGCATCCATTGCCATGTTCTACCTTCTTTGAATCATGTTCATCTTTTATCCATTCTTCAATCCTTCTATACTCCAATTCTTTTCAGTAACATCATTCACCATGTTCTACCTTCTTGAATCATGTTCATCTTTTATCCATTCTTCAATTCTTCCTATACTCAATTCTTTCAGTAACGTATTCCACATGTTCTACCTTCCTTGAATCATGTTCTATCTTTTATCCATTCTTCCCCTTCTACTCAATTCACTGGTAACATCAATTCCTGCATGTTCTACCTTCTTGAATCACGTGTTCATCTTTGCTCCATTCTTCAATCCTTTCTATAATTCTTTTCAATGCAATATCATTCACCATATTTCTACCTTCTTGGACCATGTTGATCTTTTATCCTTCTTCAATCCTTCTATACTCAATTCTTTTCGTGCAACATCATTCACCATGTTCTACCTTCTTGAATCATGTTCATCTTTGTCGATGTCTTTAATCCTTCCTATGTCAATTCTTTTCAATGCAACATCATTCTGCATCTTCCTTCTTGAATCATGTTCATCCATTTATCCATTCTTCAATCCTACCTATATCAATTATTTTCAATGCAACATCATTCACCATGTTCTACCTTCTTCAATCATGTTCTGTCTTTTATCCATTCTTCAATCCTTCCTATGCTCAATTCTTTTCAATGCAACATCCATTCACATGTTCTGCATTCTTGAATCATGTTCATCTTTTATCCATTCTTCAATCCTTCCTATACTCGAATTCTTTTCAATGCAACATCATTCACTGTCTTCTATCTTCTTGAATCATGTTCATCTTTGTCCATTCTTCAATCCTTCTCATACTCAGTACGTTCTTTTTCAAATTCAACATCATTCACCATGTTCTGCAACTTCTTGAATCATGTTCATCTTTTATCCATTCTTCAATTCTTCCTATACTCAATTCTTTTTATCAATGCAACACCATTCACCATGTTCTACCTTCTTGAATCATGTTCATCTTTTATCCATTCTTCAATTCTTCCTGTAGTCAATTCTTTCAGTAACATCATTCACCATGTTCCCTTCTTGAATCATGTTCTGTCATTTATCCATTCTTCAATTCTTCCTACTCAATTCTTTTCAATGCAACATCATTCACCATGTTCTACCTTCTTTGAATCATTGTTCATCTTTTATACATTTCTTAATTCTTCCTACTGTCCTCCGTTCTTTTCAATGCAACATCATTGGCCATGTTCTGCCTTCTTGAATCATGTTCATCTTTTATCCATTCTTCAATCTTCCTGCTCAATTCTTTTCAATGCAGCATCATTTCTTGTGTTCTACCTTCTTGAATCATGTTCATCTTTTATCATTCTTCAATTCTTCCTGTACTCAGTTCTTTTCAATACAACATCATTCACCATGTTCTACCTTCTTGAATCATGTTCATCTTTTTATCCATTCTTCAATCCTTCCTATACTCAATTCTTTTCAATGCAACATCATTCTGTGTTCTACCTTCTTGAATCATGTTCATCAACACCATCATTCTTAATTCTTCTATACTCAATTCTTTTCAATGCAACATCATTTCACCATGTTCTACCTTCTTGAATCATGTTTTATGCATTTATCAATTCTTCAATCCTACCTATACTCAATTTATTTTCAGTATTTAATCATTCACCATGTTCTACCTTCTTCAATCATGTTCATCTTTTATCCATTCTTCAATCCTTCACTATACTCAATTCTTTTCATTGTGTTCACCATGTTCTACATTCTTGAATCATGTTGTCTTTATCCATTCTTCAATCCTTCTACTCTCCAATTCTTTTCAGTAACTTTTTATCATTCACTGTCTTCTATCTTCTTGAATCATGTTCATCTTTTGTATCCATTCTTCAATCCTTCCTATACTCAATTTCTTTTCAATTCAACATCATTCACCATGTTCTACCTTCTTGAATCATGTTCATCTTTTATCCATTCTTCAATTCTATTTTCTATACTCAATTCTTTTCAATGCAACACCATTCACCATGTTCCTACCTTCTTGAATCACATGTTCATCTTTTATCCATTCTTCAATTCTTCCTGTAGTCAATTCTTTTCAATGCAACATCATTCACCATTTCTACCTTCTTGAATCATGTTCATCATTGTCATTATACCAATTCTTCTTCCTGCTGTCAGATTCTTTTCAGTATGTTCACATGTTCTACCTTCTTGAATCATGTTCATCTTTTATACATTCTTCCAATTCTTCCTGTACTCAGTTCTTTTCAAGTACAACATCATTCGCCATGTTCTACCTTCTTGAATCATGTTCATCTTTTATCCATTCTTCAATCCTTCTATACTCAATTCTTTTCAATACCAACATCATTCACCATGTTCTACCTTCTTGAATCATGTTCATCTTTTATCCATTCTTCAATCCTTTATATACTCAATTCTTTTCATTTGTATCAATCACCTGTTCTACCTTCTTGAATCATGTTCATCTTTTATCAGTCCTTTAATCCCTTCCTCAATTCTTTTCAATGCAACATCATTCACCATGTTCTACCTTCCTTGAATCATGTTTCATCTTTATCAGTATAATCCTTCCTATGTACTCAATTGCTGTTCAACATCAATCACCATGTTCTACCTTCTTGAATGTGTTTCATCTTTTATCCATTCTTCAATCCTTCCCTACTCAATTCTTTTCAATGCAACATCATTCTGCCATGTTCTACCTTCTTGAATCATGTTCATCTTTTATCCATTCTTCAATCCTTCCTATACTCAATTCTTTTCGGCAACATCATTCACATGTTTCTGCAACTTCTTGAATCATATTCATCTTTATCCATTCCTCGATAAAGCCTTTTCCTACTCAATTCTTTTCAATGCAACATGATTCTTACGTGTTCTAGTTGGTAGAATCATGTTCATCTTTATCCATTCTTCAATCCTTCCTATAGTCAATTCTTTTCAATGCAGCGTCATTCACCATGTTCTACCTTCTTGAATCATGTTCATCTTTTATCCATTCTTCAATCCTTCCTATACTCAATTCTTTTCAATGCAACATCGTTACCATATTTCTGCCTTCTTGAATCATGTTCATCATTTATCATTCTTCAGAAGTCTTCACTATACTCAATTCTTTTCAATGCAACATCATTCACCATGTTCTACCTTCTTGAATCATGTTCATCTTTCTCCATTCTTCAATCCTTCCTATACTCAATTCTTTTCAATGCAACATCATTCACCATGTTCTGCAACCAATGAATCATGTGTCTTCTCTATTCTTCAATCTTCTATACTCGTTCTTTTTCAATGCAACATATTCACCATCTTCTATCTTGTGAATCATGTCCATCTTTTACTCCATTCTTCTGATACTTCCTATACTCAATTCTTTTCAATGCAACATCATTCACCATGTTCTGCCTTCTTGAATCATCATTCCATCATTTATCCATTCTTCAATCTGCCACTCAATTATTTTCAATGTATCATTCTTCCTGTGTTCTACCTTCTTCAATCATGTTCATCTTTATCCATTCTTCAAATCCTTTACTATACTCTCAATTCTTTTTCAATGCCAACATCATTCTCACCATGTTCTACATTCTTGAGATGTATTCCCCATCTTTTATCCATTCTTCCAATCCTTCCTATACTCAATTCTTTTCAATGCAACATCATTCACTGTCTTCTATCTTCTTGAATCATGTTCACATCTTTTATCCATTCTTCAATCCTTCCTATACTCAAATTCTAGCAGTTCAACATCATTCTTATGTTCTACCTTCTTGAATCATGTTCATCTTATCCATTCTTCCAATTCTTCCTATGCTCAATTCTTTTCAATGCAACACCATTACCTTGTTCTACCTTCTTGAATCATGTTCATCTTTGTCCCATTCTTCAATTCTTCTGTGATCAGATTCTTTTCAATGCAGCATCATTCACCATGTTCTACCTTCTTGAATCATGTTCATCATTTTATCCATTCTTCCAATTCTTCTACTGTAATTCTTTTCAATGCAACATCATTCACCATGTTCTACCTTCTTGAATCATGTTCATCTTTTATACAGTCTTCAATTCTTCCTATGCTCAATTCTTTTCAATGCAACATCATTGTATGTTCATACACTTCTTGAATCATGTTCATCTTTTATCCATTCTTCAGTCTTCTCTTTCTCAATTCTTTCAGTAGCATATTTCACCATATTCTTCTTGAATCATGTTCATCTTTTATCCATTCTTCCAGTTATTACTATACTCAATTCTTTTCAATGCAACATCATTCACCATGTTCTACCTTCTTGAATCATGTTCATCTTTTATCCATTCTTCAATCCTTTCTGCTCATTCTTTTCAATGCAACATCATTCACCATTTCTTACACTTCTTGAATCATGTTCATCTTTTATCATTCTTCATTCTTCTATACTCAATTCTTTTCAATGCAACATCATTCCACCAGCTACCTTCTTGAATCGTATTGTCTTTTAATAGTGTTCAATCCTTCTATACTCAATTCTTTTCAATGCAACATATTTCTGTGTTCTATGTGAATCATGTTCATCTTTTATCCATTCTTCAATCCTTCCTATACTCAATTCTTTTCAATGCAACATCAATCACCTGTTCTACCTTCTTGAATCATGTTCATCTTTATCATTCTTCAATCCTTCCTATGTAAATTCTTTTCTGTTGTAACATCATTCACCATATTTTCTACCTTCATGAATCATTCCTCTTTTATCCATTTCTTCAATCCCTTCCTACTATAACAATTCTTTTATTGCAACATCGTCTGCATGTTCTTCTTGAATCATATTTCATCTTAATCCATTCTTAATCCTTCTGCTCTCAATTAACAAATGCAACATCATTCACCATGTTCTACCTTCTTGAATCATGTTCATCTTTTATCCATTATTTCAATCCTTCTGCTCAATTCTTTCCAATGCAACATCATTTGTTCTGTTCTACCTTCTTGAATCATGTTCTCTTTTATCCACATTCCTCAATCTTCTCTTTCTGCCTCAAGTTCTTTTCAATGCCAACATGATTCACCCATGTTCTAGTTTTGGTGAATCATCATTGTCTTTTATCCATTCTTCAATCCTTCCTATAGTCAATTCTTCCAATGCAACGTCATTCTATGTTCTACCTTCATGAATCATGTTCATCTTTTATCCATTCTTCAATCCTTTTCCTATACTTTCGATTCTTTTCAATGCAACATCATTCCTGTGTTCTACCTTCTTGAATCATGTTCATCATTTATCCATTCTTCAATCCTTCCACTACCTCAATTCTTTTCAATGCAACATCAGTCATATTTCTGTGTGAATCATGTTCGTCTTTTATCATTCTTTAAATCCTTCCTATACTCAATTCTTTTCAATGCAACATCATTCACCATATTTCTACCTTCGTGAATCATGTTCATCTTTATCCATTCTTCAATCCTTCCTATACTCAATTCCTTTTCAATGCAACATCGTACCATCTTCTATCATGGCAGTGTGTCCATCTTTTATCCATTCTTCAATCCTTCACTATACTCGAATACTTTTCAATGCAACATCATTTCTGTGTTTCTACCTTCTTGAATCATGTTCATCTTTATCCATTCTTCAATCCTTCTCCTATACTCAATTCTTTTCAATGCAACATCCATTTTCTACCATGTTCTACCTTCTTGAATCATGTTCATCTTTTATCCATTATTGAATTCTTCCTATACTCAATTCTTTTTTCAATGCAACATCATTCACCATGTTCACCATTACTTGAATCATGTTCATCTTTTGTATCCATTCTTCTAAATCCTTCCTATACTCAATTCTTTTCAATGCAACATCATTCACGATGTTCTACCTTCTTGAATCATGTTCATCTTTTATCCATTCTTTCAATCCTTTCCTATACTCAATTCTTTTCAATGCAACATCATTCACCATGTTCTACCTTCTTGAATCATGTTCATCTTTTATCCATTCTTCAATCCTTCCTATACTCAATTCTTTTCAATGCAACATCATTCACCATGTTCTACCTTCTTGAATCATGTTCATCTTTATCCATTCTTCAATCCTTCCTATACTCAATTCTTTTCAATGCAACACTACCACTATGTTCTATCCTTCGTGAATCATGTTCATCTTTTATCCATTCTTCAACTCTTCCTATAGTCAATTCTTTCAATGCAACGTCATTCACCATGTTCTACCCTTCTTGAATCATGTTCATCTTTTATCCATTCTTCAATCCTTCCTATACTCAATTCTTTTCTAATGCAACATCATTCACCATGTTCTACCCCTTGAATCATGTTCATCTTTTATCCATTCTCTAACTTTCCTACACTCAATTCTTTTCAATGCAACATCATTCACCATGTTCTACCTTCTTGAATCATGTCTATTCCTTTATCCATTCTTCAATCCTTCCACATCAATTTTTTTCAATGCAACATCATTCACCATCTTCATCTTCTTGAATCATGTCCATCTTTTATCCATTCTTCAATCCTTCCTATACTCAATTCTTCAATGCAACATCATTCACCAGAAGTACTTAATTCTTTTGAATCATGTTCATCTTTTATCCATTCTTCAACTTCCCTATACTCAATTCTTTTCAATGCAACATCATTCACCATGTTCTACCTTCTTGAATCATGTTCATCTTTATCCATTCTTCAATCCTTCCTATCGCCAATTCTTTCAATGTATACATCATTCACTATGTTTCACCTTCTTGAATCATGTTCATCTTTTATCCATTCTTCAATCCTTCCTATACTCAATTTTCAATGCAACATCATTCACCATGTTCTACCTTTCTGGAATCATGTCATCTTTTGTCCATTCTTCAATCCTTCCTATACTCAATTCTTTCAATGCAACATCATTCACCATGTTCTACCTTCTTGAATCATATTCATTCTTTATCCATTCTACAATTCTTCCTATACTCAATTCTTTTCAAATGCAACATCGTTCACCATGTTCTACCTTCTTGAATCAGTTCATCTTTTATCCATTCTTTTCCATCCTTCTATACTCAATTCTTTTCAATGCAACATCATTCACCATGTTCTACCTTTCTTGAATCATGTTCATCTTTTATCCATTCTTCAATCCTTCCTATACTCAATTCTTTTCAATGCAACATCAATCACCATGTTCTACCTTCTTGAATCATGTCTTATCTTTTATCTCATTCTTCAATCCTTCTATACCTAAATTCTTTTCAATGCAACATCATTCACCATGTTCTACCTTCTTGAATCATGTTCATCTTTTTATCCATTCTCTAATCCCCTTCATACTCACTCAATGCAACATCATTCACCATGTTCTACCTTCTTGAATCATGTTCATCTTTTATCCATTCTTCAATCCTTCCTATACTCAATTCTTTTCACTGTGTAACATCATTCATCATGTTCTACCCTTCATGAATTGCGTTTGTATCTTTTATCCATTCTTCAATCCTTCCTAGTCAATTCTTTGAATGCAATCATCTACCATGTTCTACCTTCTTGAATCATGTTCATCTTTTATCCATTCTTCAACTTCTTCCTATACTCAATTCTTTTCTAATGCAACATCATTCACCATGGTTTCACCTTTCTGAATCATGTTCATCTTTGATCTACTTTTCAATCCTTCTTCCTATACTCAATTCTTTCAATGCAACATCATTCACCATGTTCTCTACTCCTCTGAATCATGTTCATCTTTATCCATTCTTCAATCTTCCTATACCACCCTTTTCAATGCAACATCATTCACCATGCTCTACCTTCGTGAATCATGTTCATTCTTTATCCATTCTTCAATCCTTCCTATAGTCAATTCTTTTCAATGCAACGTCATTCACCATATCACCTTCTTGAATCATGTTCATCTTTTATCCATTCTTCAATCCTTCCCTATACTCAATTCTTTTCAATGCAACATCATTCACCATGTTCTACCTTCTTGAATCCTGTTCATCTTTATCCATTCTTCAATCCTTCCTATACTCAATTTTTTTCAATGCAACATCATTCACCATGTTCTACCGTGAATCATGTTCATCTTTTTATCCATCTTCAATCCTTCCTATACTCACCTTCTTTTTCAATGCAACGTCATTCACCATGTTCTACCTTCTTGAATCATGTTCATCTTTTATCCATTCCCCTTTTTTCAATCCTTCCTATAGTCAATTCTTTTTCAGCTGCATCATCTACCATGTTCTACCTTCTGAATCATGTTCATCTTTTATCCATTCTTCAATCCTTCCTATACTCAATTCTTTCAATGCAACATCATTCACCATGTTCTACCTTCTTGAATCATGTTCAATTTTATCCATTCTTCAATCCTTCCTATACTCAATTTCTTTTCAATGCAAATATCATTCAACTCTGTCTACCCTTCTCTCTCCTTGAATCATGTTCATTTTATCCATTCTTCTCCAATCCTTCCTATACTCAATTCTTTTCTTTTCAATGCCATCATTCACCATCTTCTATCTTCTTGAATCATGTCCATGTTTTATCCATTCTTCAATCCTTCCTATACTCAATTCTTTTCAATGCAACATCATTCTCACCATGTTCACCTTCTTGAATCCATATTATCTTTTTTTGTCCATTCTTCAATCCTTCACTTCAATTCTTTTCAATGCAACATCATTCACCATGTTCTACCTTCTTGAATCATGTTCATCTTTTATCCATTTCTAAATCCTTCCTATACTCAATTCTTTTCTAATGCAACATCATTCAACGTCTTCTATCTTCTTGAATCATGTTCATCTTTTATCCATTCTTCAATTCTTCCCATACCAATTCTTTTCAATGCAACATCATTCACCATGTTCTACCTTCAACCATGTTCATCTTTTATCCACTAACTTTCCTATACTCAATTTTTTCATTTAAACATTATCATTCAATGCTTGTCTACCTTCTTGAATCATGTTCATCTTTTGTCCATTCTTCAATCCTTCTATACCACCCTTTTCGATGCGGCATCATTCACCATGTTCTACCTTCTTGAATCATGTTCAACTTTTATCCATCTACAATTCTTCCTATACTCAATTCTTTTTCAATGCAACATCGTTCACCATGTTCTACCTTCTTTGAATCATATTCATCTTTTATCCATTCTTCAATCCTTCTATACTCAATTCTTTTCAATGCAACATCATTCACCATGTTCTACCTTTCTTGAATCATGTTCATCTTTTATCCATTCTTCAATCCTTCCTATACTCAATTCTTTTCAATGCAACATCATTCACCATGTCTACCTCTTGAATCATGTTCATCTTTATCCATTCTTCAATTTTCCTATACTCAATTCTTTTAATGCAACATCATTCACCATGTTCTTACCTTCTTGAATCATGTCTATCTTTTATCCATTCTTCAACTTCCTATGCTCAATTCTTTCAATGCAACATCATTCACCATGTTCTATCTTCTTGAATCATGTTCATCTTTTGTCCATTCTTCAATTCTTCCTATACTCAATTATTTTCAATGCAACATCATTCACCATGTCTTCTATCTTCTTGAATCATGTTCATCTTTTATCCAATCTTCAATCCTTCCTATACTCAATTCTTTTCAATGCAACATCATTCACCATGCTCTACCTTCTTGAATCATGTTCATCTTTTATCCATTCTTCAATTCTTCCTATACTCAATTATTTTCAATGCAACATCATTCACCATTGTTCTACCTCTTGAATCATGTTCATCTTTATCCATTCTTCAATCCTTCCTATACTCAATTCTTTCAATGCAACATCATTCACCATGTTCTACCTTCTTGAATCATGTTCATCTTTTATCCATTCTTCAATCCTTCCTATACTCAATTCTTCTCAATGCAAATACTCATTCACCATGTTCTACCTTCTTGAATCATGTTCATCTTTTATCCATTCTTCAATCCTTCCTGTATAATTAATTTTTCTTTTCATGCAACATCATTCACCATGTTCTACCTCTTGAATCATGTTCATCTTTTATCCAATCTTCAATCCTTCCTATACTCTCATTCTTTTCAATGCAACATCATTCACCATGTCTTCTACCTTCTTGAATCATGTCTATCTTTTATCCATTCTTCAATCCTTCCTATACTCAATTCTTTTCAATGCAACATCATTCACCATGTTCTACCTTCTTGAATCATATTCATCTTTTATCCATTCTTCAATCCTTCCTATACTCAATTCTTTTCAATGCAACATCATTCACCATGTTCTACCTTCTTGAATCATGTCTATCTTTTGTCCATTCTTCATCTTTCCCATACTCAATTCTTTTCAATGCAACATCATTCACCATGTTCTACCTTCTTGAATCATGTTCATCTTTTATCCATTCTTCAATCCTTCCTATACTCAATTTTTCAATGCAACATCATTCACCATGTTCTACCTTCGAATCATGTTCATCTTTTGTCCATTCTTCAATTCTTCCTATACTCAATTCTTTCAATGCAACATCATTCACCATGTTCTACCTTCTTGAATCATGTTCATCTTTTATCCATTCTTCAATCCTTCCTATACTTACCCTTTCTAATGCAACATCATTCACCATGGCCAATTTGAACGCGTTCATATCTTTTATCCATTCTTCAATTCTTCCTATACCAATTCTTTTCAATGCAACATCATTCGCCATGTTCTACCTTCTTGAATCATGTTCATCTTTATCCATTCTTCAATCCTACTTATAATTAATTCTTTTCAATGCAACATCATTCACCATGTTCTACCCTTCTGAATCATGTTCATCTTTTATCCATTCTCAATTCTTCCTATACCTGGTCTTTCTCAATGCAATATCATTCACTATAAGTGTTCCTAGCCTTTCTTGAATTATGTTCATCTTTTATCCATTCTTCAATCCTTCCTATACTCAATTCTTTTCAATGCAACATCATTCACCGTCTTCTATCTTCTTGAAACATGTTCATCTTTTATACATTCTTCAATCCCTTTCTATACCTAATTCTTTTTCAATGCAACATCATTCACCATGTTCTACCTTCTTGAATCATGTTCATTCCTTTTATCCATTCTTCAATCCTTCCCATACTCAATTCTTTTCAATGCAAACATCATTCATCATGTTCTACTTTCTTGAATCATGTTCATCTTTTATCCATTCTTCAATTCTTCCTATACTGAATTCTTTCTAATGCAACATCATTCACCATGTTCTATCTTCTTGAATCATGTTCATATCTTTATCCATTCTTCAATCCTTCCCATATTCAATTCTTTCTTTAGTATAAACATCATTCACCGTCTTCTATCTTCTTGAATCATGTTCATCCTTTTATCCATTCTTCAATCCTTCCTATATCAATTCTTTTCAATGCAACATCATTCACCGTCTTCATTCTCTTTGACTCATGTTCATCATTTATCCATTCTTCAATTCTTCCTATACTCAATTCTTTTCAATGCAACATCTTTCACCATGTTCTACCTCTTGAATCATGTTCATCTTTCATCCATTCTTCAATTCTTCCTATACTCAATTCTTTTCAATGCAACATCATTCACCATGTTCTACCTTCTTGAATCATGTTCATCTTATCCATTCTTCAATCCTTCCTATACTCAATTCTTTCAATGCAACATCATTCTAACGTCTTTATCTTCTTGAATCATGTTCATCTTTATCCATTCTTCAATTCTTCCTATACTCAGTTCTTTTCAATGCAACATCATTCACCATGTTCTAATTTTCTCTGAATCATGTTCATCTTTATCCATTCTTCAATCCTTCACTCAATTCTTTTCAATGCAAACATCATTCACCATGTTCTACCTCTTGAATCATGTTCATCTTTGTCCATTCTTCAATTCTTCCTATACTCAATTCTTTTCTACCAAATATCATTCACCATGTTCTACCTTCTTGAATCATGTTCATCTTTTATCCATTCTTCAATCCTTCCTATACTCAATTCTTTTCAATGCAACATCATTCACCATGTTCTACCTTCTGAATCATGTTCATCTTTTTGTCCATTCTTCAATTCTTCCTATACTCAATTCTTTCAATGCACATCATTCACCATGTTCTACCTTCTTGAATCATGTCTATCTTTTATCCATTCTTCAACTTAACTATACTAATTCTTTTCAATGCAACATCATTCACCATGTTCTACCTTCTGAATCATACTACCTTTATCCATTCTTCAATTCTTCCTATACTCAATTCTTTTCAATGCAACATCATTCACTCATGTTCTACCTTCTTGAATCATGTTCATCTTTTATCCATTCTTCAATCCTTTCCATACTAATTCTTTTCAATGCAACATCATTCACTATTTTCATTCTCTTGAATCATGTTCATCTTTTATCCATTCTTCAATCCTTCCTTGGCTACCAATTCTTTCAATGCAACATCATTCACCATGTTCTCACCTTCTTGAATCATGTTCATCTTTTATCCATTCTTCAATCCTTCCTATACTCAATTCTTCTTTTCAATGCAACATCATTCACCATGTTCTACTTTTGAATCATGTTCATCTTTTTATCCATTCTTCAATTCTTCCTATACTTAATTCTTTTCAATGCAACATCATTCACCATGTTCTATCTTCTTGAATCATGTTCATCTTTTATCCATTCTTCAATCCTTCCTATACTCAATTTTTTTCAATGCAACATCATTCACCGTCTTCTATCTTCTTGAATCATGTTCATCTTTTATCCATTCTTCAATCCTTCCTATACTCAATTCCTTTCAATGCAACATCATTCACTGTCTTCTATCTTCTTGAATCATGTTCATCATTTATCCATTCTTCAATTCTTTCCTATACTCAATTCTTTTCAATGCAACATCATTCACCATGTTCTACCTTCTTGAATCATGTTCATCTTTTATCCATTCTTCAATTCTTCCTATACTTAATTTTTTTCAATGCAACATCATTCACCATGTTCTACCTTCTTGAATCATGTTCATCTTCATCCATTCTTCAATCCTTTCCTATACCAATTCTTTCGAATGCAACATCATTCAACGTCTTCTATCTTCTTGAATCATGTTCATCTTTTATCCATTCTTCAATTCTTCCTATACTACCTCTTTTCAATGCAATATCATTCACCATGTTCTACCTCTGAATCATGTTCATCTTTTATCCATTCTTCAATCCTACCTATACCAATTTTTTTCAAAATATCATTCACCATGTTCTACCTTCTTGAATCATGTTCATCTTTTGTCCATTCTTCAATCCTTCCTATACCTGAATTCTTTCGATGGAAAAGATCATTCACCATGTTCTACCTTCTTAAATCAGTGTGTTCATCTTTTATCCATTCTTCAATCCTTCCTATACTCAATTCTTTTCAATGCAACATCATTCACCATGTTTCATCTTCTTGAATCATGTCTATTCTTAAGTCCATTCTTCAATTCTTCCTATACTCAATTCTTTTCAATGCAACATCATTCACCATGTTCTACCTTCTTGAATCATGTCTATCTTTATCCATTCTTCAATCCTTCCTATACTCAATTCTTTTCAATGCAACATCATTCACCATGTTCTACCTTCTTGAATCATGTTCATCTTTTATCCATTCTTCAATTCTTCCTATACTCAATTCTTTTCAATGCAACATCATTCACCGTCTTCTATCTTCTTGAATCATGTTCATCTTTTTTATCCATTCTTCAATCCTTCCTATACTCAATTCTTTTCAATGCAACATCATTCACCATGTTCTCTACCTTCTGAATCATGTTCATCTTTTATCCATTCTTCAATCCTTCCTATACTGAATTTTCCCAATGCAACATCATTCACCATGTTCTACTTTCTTGAATCATGTTCATCTTTTATCCATTCTTCAATTCTTCCTACACCAATTCTTTTCAATGCAAACATCATTCACCATGTTCTATCTTCTCTTGAATCATATTCATCTTTATCCATTCTTCAATCCTTCCTATACTCAATTCTTTCAATGCAACATCATTCACCGTCTTCATCTTCTGAACTTGAAGGTGTTCATCTTTTATCCATTCTCAATCCTTCCTATACTCAATTCTTTCAATGAAATATCATTCATCGTCTTCTATCTTCTTCTGAATCCTGTTCATCATTTATCCATTCTTCAATTCTTCCTATACTCTCAATTCTTTTCAATGCAACATCATTCACCATGTTCACCTTCTTGAATCAGTTCATCTTTTTATCCATTCTTCAATTTTCCTATACCAATTCTTTCAATGCAACATCATTCACCATGTTCTACCTTCTTGAATCATGTTCATCTTTTATCCATTCTTCAATCCTTCCTATACTCAATTCTTTCAATGCAACATCATTCAACGCTTATCTTCTGAATCATGTCTATCTTTTATCCATTCTTCAATTCTTCCTGAAGTACTAATTCTTTTCAATGCAACATCATTCACCATGTTCAACCTTCTTGAATCATGTTCATCTTTTATCCATTCTTCATCCTCTCCATACCTAATTCTTTTCAATGGCAACATCATTCACCATGTTCTACCTTTCTGAATCATGTTCATCTTTGTCCATTCTTCATCCTCTTACTGACACTAATTCTTTCTATACATCATTCACTCATGTCTTCTACCTTCTTTGAATCAGTGTTCATCTTTTATCCATTCGTCAATTCTTCCTATATCAATTCTTTCTAAATTAAATATCGTTCACTATGTTCTACCTTCTCTTGAATCATGTGTTCATCTTTTATCCATTCTTTGACCCTTCCTCATACTCAATTCTTTTCAATGCAAAACATCATTCACCATGTTCTACCTTCTTGAATCATGTTCATCTTTTATCCATTCTTCTAACTTTCCTATACTCAATTCTTTTCAATGCAACATCATTCACCATGTTCTACCTTTCTGAATCATGTTCATCTTTATCCATTCTTCAATCTTTCCTATACTCAATTTTTCAATGCAACATCATTCACCATCTTCTATCTTCTTGAATCATGTTCATCTTTTGTCCATTCTTCAATCCTTCCTATACCTAATTCTTTCAATGCAACATCATTCATCATGTTCTACCTTCTTGAATCATGTTCATCTTTTATCCATTCTTCAATCCTTCCTATACACAATTCTTTTCAATGCAACATCATTCACCATGTTCTATCTTCTTGAATCATGTTCATCTTTTGTCCATTCTTCAATTCTTCCTATACTCAATTATTTTCAATGCAGCATCATTCACCATGTTCTACCTTCTTGAATCATGTTCATCTTTTATCCATTCTTCAATCCTTCCTTTACTCAATTCTTTTCAATGCAACATCATTCACCATGTTCTATCTTCTTGAATCATGTTCATCTTTTGTCCATTCTTCAATTCTTCCTATACTCAATTCTTTTCAATGCAACATCATTCACCATCTTCTATCTTCTTGAATCATGTTCATCTTTTGTCCATTCTTCAATCCTTCCTATACTCAATTCTTTCAATGCAGCATCATTCACCATGTTCTACCTTCTTGAATCATGTTCATCTTTTATCCATTCTTCAATCCTTCCTATACTCAATTCTTTTCAATGCAACATCATTCACCATGTTCTATCTTCTTGAATCATGTTCATCATTTGTCCATTCTTCAATTCTTCCTATACTCAATTATTTTCAATGCAACATCATTCACCATGTTCTATCTTCTTGAATCATGTTCATCTTTTATCCATTCCTCAATCCTTCCTATACTCAATTCTTTTCAATGCAACATCATTCACCATGTTCTACCTTCTTGAATCATGTTCATCTTTTATCCATTCTTCAATTCTTCCTACACTCAATTATTTTCAATGCAACATCATTCACCATGTTCTACCTTCTTGAATCATGTTCATCTTTTATCCATTCTTCAATCCTTCCTATACTCAATTCTTTTCAATGCAACATCATTCACCATGTTCTACCTTCTAGAATCATGTTCATCTTTTATCCATTTCTTCAATCCTTCCTATACTCAATTCTTTTCAATGCAACATCATTCTGCCATGTTCTACCTCTTGAATCATGTTCATCTTTATCCATTCTTCAATCCTTCCTATACTCAATTCTTTTCAATGCAACATCATTCACCATGTTCTACCTTCTTGAATCATGTTCATCTTTTTTATCCAATCTTCAATCCTTCCATACTCAATTCTTTTCAATGCAAACATCATTCACCATGTTCTACCTTCTTAATCATGTTCATCTTTTATCCATTCTTCAATTTCTTCCTATACTCAATTTTTCAATGCAACATCATTCGCCATGTTCTACCTTCTTGAATCATGTTCATCTTTTGTCCATTCTTCAATTCTTCCGCAGCACCAATTCTTTTTCAATGCAACATCATTCACCATGTTCTACCCTTCTTTGGAATCATGTTCATCTTTTATCCATTCTTCAATCCTTCCTATACTCAATTCTTTTCAATGCAACATCATTCACCATGTCTTCTACCTTCTTGAATCATGTTCATCTTTTTTTATCCATTCTTCAATCCTTCCTATACTCAATTCTTTTTCAATGCAACATCATTTTATCATGTTCTACTCTTCTTGAATCATGTTCATCTTTATCCATCTTTCATCCTTCTTCCTATACCAATTTTTTCAATGCAACATCATTCGCCATAACGACCTTCTGGAATCATGTCTTATCTTATCCATTCTTCAATCCTTCCGATACTCAATTCTTTTTCAATGCAACATCATTCACCATGTTCAATCTCTTGAATCCCATGTTCATCTTTTATCCATTCCTTCAATTCTTCCATACTCAATTCTTTTCAATGCAACATCATTCACCATGTTCTACCTTCTTGAATCATGTTCATCTTTTATCCATTCTTCAATCCTTCCCATACCAATTCTTTTCAATGCAACATCATTCGTCATGTTCTACCTTCTGAATCATGTTCATCTTTTATCCATTCTTCAATCCTTCCTATACCAATTCTTTTTCAATGCAACATCATTCGCCATGTTCACTCTTCTTGAATCATGTTCATCTTTTATCCATTCTTCAATCCTTCCTATACTCAATTTTCAATGCAACATCATTCATGTACTACCTTCTTGAATCATGTTCATCTTTTACCTTCTTCAATTCTTCCCACACTCAATTTTTCAATGCAAACATCATTCACCATGTTCTATCTTTCTGAATCATGTTCATCTTTTATCCATTCTTCAACCTTCCCATACTCAATTCTTTTCAATGCAACATCATTCACTGCCTTTCTATCTTCTTGAACTGCTATCATCTTTATCCATTCTTCAATCCTTCCTATACCTGTCTTCTTTCAATGTGTCATCATTCACCGTTCTCTATCTTCTTGAATCATGTTCATCATTTATCCATTCTTCAATTCTTCCTATACTCAATTCTTTTCAATGCAACATCATTCACTACAGTTCACCTTTCTGAATCATGTCCATCTTATCCATTCTTCAATTCTTCCTATACTCAATTTTTCAACACGGCAACATCATTCACCATGTTCTACCTTGAATCATGTCTATCTTATCCATTCTTCGTAATCTCTTCCTATGCTCAATTCTTTCAATGTAACATCATTCACCATAACTTACCTCTTGAATCATGTTCATTCTTTATCCATTCTTCAACTCTTCCCATACTCAATTTTTCAATGCACACTGATCGTCGATGTTCTACCTTCTGAATCATGTCTAATTTTTATCCATTCTTCAACTCTTCCCACTCAATTTCCTTTTCAATGCAACATTATTCGCCACATCTGACCTTCTGAATCATGTTCATCTTTTATCCATTCTTCAATTCTTCCCATACTCAATTCTTTTCAATGCAACATCATTCGCCACAACCACCTTCTCTTGAATCATGTTCATCTTTTATCCATTCTTCAATCCTTCCTATACTCAATTCTTCTCAATGCAACATCATTCGCCATGTTCTGACCTTCTTGAATCATGTTCATTCTTTATCCATTTCTTCAATTTCTTCCTATACCTGTTCTTTCTATTGCAGAAGACTGTCTGCTCACCTTCTTGAATCATGTTCATCTTTATCCATTCTTCAATTCTTCCTATACTCAATTCTTTCAATGCAACATCATTCAACATGTTCTACCTTCTTGCCTCATGTCTATCTTTATCCATTCTTCAATTCTTCCTATACTCAATTCTTTTCAATGCAACATCATTCGCCATGTTCTACCTTCTTGAATCATGTTCATCTTTATCCATTCTTCAATTCTTCCAAGTACTAATTCTTTTCAATGCAACATCATTCACCGTCTTCTATCTTCTTTGAATCATGTTCATCTTTTTATCCATTCTTCAATCCTTCCTATACTCAATTCTTTCAATGCACATCATTCACCATGTTCTACCTTCAGAATCATGTTCATCATTTATCCATTCTCTCAATCTCTTCCTATACTCAATTCTTTCAATGCAACATCATTCACCATGTTTCACTTTTCTGAACTTCGTGTTCATCTTTATCCATTCTTCAATTCTTCCCATACTCAATTCTTTTCTCAATGCAACATCATTCACCATGTTCTACCTTCTTGAATCATGTTCATCTTTTATCCATTCCTTTCAATCCTTCCTATACCTAATTCTTTTTCAATGCAAATACTATTCCTATTATGTTTCACCTTCTTCAGAATCATGTCTATTCTAATCATCTCTTCAATTCTTCCTATACTCAATTTTTCAATGCATTATTCACGTTCTACCTTTCAATCATGTTCATCTTTATCCAGCCTCAATTCTTCCCATACCTGCACTTTTCAATGCAACATCACCCACTATGCCCTACCTTTCTTGAACTATCATCTTTATCCGTTCTTCAATTCTTCCATACCCAATTCTTTTCAATGCAACATCATTCACCATGTTCACCCTTCTTGTCCATGTCTATCTTTTACTCCATTCTTCAATTTTCCTATACTCAACTTTTCAATGCAACATCATTCACCATGTTCTATTCTTGAATCATGTCTATCTTTATCTCATTCTTCAATTCTTCCTATACTCAATTCTTTCAATGCAACATCATTCACCATTTTCTCTTCACCTTCTTGAATCATGTTCATCTTATCCATTCTTCAATCCTTCTCATACTCAATTCTTTTCAATGCAACATCATTCGCCATACCTTCTACCTTCTTAATCATGTTCACCTTGATCCATTCTTCAATCTCTTCCTATACTCAATTCTTTTCAATGCAACATCATTCGCCATGTTCTACCTTCTTGAATCATGTTCATCTTTATCCATTCTTCAATCCTTCCTATACTCAATTTTCCTAATGCAACATCATTCGCCATGTTCTACCTTCTTGAATCATGTTCATCTTTTATCCATTCTTCAATTCTTCCATACTCAATTCTTTCAATGCAACATCATTCACCATGTTCTACCTTCTTGAATCATGTTCATCTTTATCCACCAATTCTTCCCTGTACTCAATTCTTTTCAATGCAACATCATTCAACATGTTCTACCTTCTTGAATCATGTTCATCTTTTATCCATTCTTCAATTCTTCCTATACTCAATTCTTTTCAATGCAACATCATTCGCCATGTTCTACCTTCTTGAATCATGTTCATCTTTTATCCATTCTTCAATTCTTCCTATACTCAATTCTTTTCAATGCAACATCATTCACCATGTTCTACCTTCTTGAATCATGTTCATCTTTTATCCATTCTTCAATTCTTCCTATACTCAATTCTTTTCAATGCAACATCATTCACCATGTTCTACCTTCTTGAATCATGTTCATCTTTTATCCATTCTTCAATCCTTCCTATACTCAATTCTTCTCAATGCAACATCATTCGCCATGTTCTACCTACTTGAATCATGTTCATCTTTTATCCATTCTTCAATTCTTCCTATACTCAATTCTTTTCAATGCAACATCATTCGCCATGTTCTAACTTCTTGAATCATGTTCATCTTTTATCCATTCTTCAATCCTTCCTATACTCAATTCTTTTCAATGCAACATCATTCGCCATGTTCTACCTTCTTGAATCATGTTCATCTTTTATCCATTCTTCAATCCTTCCTATACTCAATTCTTTTCAATGCAACATCATTCACCATGTTCTACCTTCTTGAATCATGTTCATCTTTTATCCATTCTTCAATTCTTCCTATACTCAATTCTTTTCAATGCAACATCATTCACCATGTTCTATCTTCTTGAATCATGTTCATCTTTTATCCATTCTTCAATCCTTCCTATACTCAATTCTTTTCAATGCAACATCATTCACCGTCTTCTATCTTCTTGAATCATGTTCATCTTTTATCCATTCTTCAATCCTTCCTATACTCAATTCTTTTCAATGCAACATCATTCACCATGTTCTACCTTCTTGAATCATGTTCATCTTTTATCCATTCTTCAATTCTTCCTATACACAATTCTTTTCAATGCAACATCATTCACCATGTTCTACCTTCTCTTTGAATCATGTTCATCTTTTATCCATTCTTCAATCCTTCCTATACTCAATTCTTTTCAATGCAACATCATTCGCCATGTTCTACCTTCTTGAATCATGTTCATCTTTTATCCATTCTTCAATTCTTCCTATACTCAATTCTTTTCAATGCAACATCATTCGCCATGTTCTACCTTCTGAATCATGTTCATCTTTTATCCATTCTTCAATTCTTCCTATACTCAATTCTTTCAATGCAACATCATTCACCATGTTCTACCTTTTGAATCATGTTCATCTTTTATCCATTCTTCAATCTTTCCTATACTCAATTCTTTAAATGCAACATCATTCACCATGTTCTACCTTCTTGAATCATGTTCATCTTTTATCCATTCTTCAATTCTTCCTATACTCAATTCTTTTCAATGCAACATCATTCACATGTTCTTACCTTCTTGAATCATGTTCATCTTTTATCCATTCTTCAATTCTTTCCTATACTCAATTCTTTCAATGCAACATTCACCATGTTCTACCTTCTGAATCATACCATCTTATCCATTCTTCAATTCTTCCTATACCAATTCTTTTCAATGCAACATCATTCACCATGTTCTACCTTCTTGAATCATGTTCATCTTTTATCCATTCTTCAATTCTTCCTATACTCAATTCTTTTCTAAATGCAACATCATTCGCCATGTTCTACCTTCTTGAATCATGTTCATCTTTTATCCATTCTTCAATTCTTCCTATACTCACTTTTTCAATGCAACATCATTCGCCATGTTCTACCTTCTTGAATCATGTTCATCTTTTATCCATTCTTCAATTCTTCCTATACTCAATTCTTTTCAATGCAACATCAATCGCCATGTTCTACCTTCTTGAATCATGTTCATCTTTTATCCATTCTTTCAATTCTTCCTACCAATTTTCAATGCAACATCATTCACCATGTTCACCTTCTGAATCATGTTCATCTTTTATCCATTCTCTTCAATTTTTCCTATACTCAATTCTTTTCAATGCAACATCATTCGCCATGTTCTACCTTCTTGAATCATGTTCATCTTTTATCCATTCTTCTGAATTTTCCTATATCAATTCTTTTCAATGCAACATCATTCACCATGTTCTACCTTCTGAATCATGTTCATCTTTTATCCATTCTTCAATTCTTCCCATACTCAATTCTTTCAATGCAACATCATTCGCCATGTTCTACCTCTTGAATCATGTTCATCTTTTATCCATTCTTCAATTCTTCCTATACTCAATTCCAAATGCAACATCATTCGCCATGTTCTAATTCTTGAATCATGTTCATCTTTTATCCATTCTTCAATTCTTCCTATACTCAATTCTTTTCAATGCAACATCATTCACCATGTTCTACCTTCTTGAATCATGTTCATCTTTTATCCATTCTTCAATTCTTCCTCTATACTCAATTCTTTTCAATGCAACATCATTCACCTATGTTCTACCTTCTTGAATCATGTTCATCTTTATCCATTCTTCAATTCTTCCTATACTTCCAATTCTTTTCAATGCAACATCATTCATGATATGTTCTACCTTCTTGAATCATGTTCATCTTTATCCATTCTTCAATTCTTCCTATACTCAATTCTTTTCAATGCAACATCATTCACCATAAAAATTACCTTCTTGAATCATGTTCATCTTTTATCCATTCTTCAATTCTTCCTATACTACCTCTTTCAATGCAACATCATTCGCCATGTTCACCTTCTTTGAATCATGTTCATCTTTTATCCATTCTTCAATTCTTCCTATACTCAATTCTTTCAATGCAAATATCATTCACTATGTTCTACCTTCTTGAATCATGTTCATCTTTTATCCATTCTTCAATTCTTCCTATACTCAATTCTTTTCAATGCAACATCATTCACGATGTTCTACCTTCTTGAATCATGTTCATCTTTTATCCATTCTTCAATTCTTCCTATACTCAATTCTTTCTAATGCAACATCATTCACTCATGTTCTACCTTCTTGAATCATGTTCATCTTTTTTATCCATTCTTCAATCCTTCCTATACTCAATTCTTTTCAATGCAACATCATTCGCCATGTTCTACCTTCTTGAATCATGTTCATCTTTTATCCATTCTTCAATCCTTCCTATACTCAATTTTCTCAATGCAACATCATCTGCCATGTTCTACCTTCTTGAATCATGTTCATCTTTTATCCATCTTTCAATTCTTCATATACTCAATTCTTTCTAATGCAACATCATTCGCCATGTTCTACCTTCTTGAATCATGTCTATCTTTTATCCATTCTTCATCTATACTAATTCTTTTCAATGCAACATCATTCAACATGTTCTACCTTCTGAATCATGTTCATCTTTTATCCATTCTTTCAATTCTTCCTATACTCAATTCTTTTCAATGCAACATCATTCACCATGTTCTACCTTCTTGAATCATGTTCATCTTTTATCCATTCTTCAATTCTTCCTATACTCAATTCTTTCAATGCAACATCATTCGCCATGTTCTACCTTCTTGAATCATGTTCATCTTTTATCCATTCTTCAATTCTTCCTATACTCAATTCTTTTCAATGCAACATCATTCACCATGTTCTACCTTCTTGAATCATGTTCATCTTTTGTCCATTCTTCAATTCTTCCTATACTCAATTTTCAATGCAACATCATCTTCGCCATGTTCTACCTCTGAATCATGTTCATCTTTTATCCATTCTTCAATTCTTCCTATACCAATTTTTCAATGCAACATCATTCACCATGTTCTACCTTCTTGAATCATGTTCATCTTTTATCCATTCTTCAATTCTTCCTATACCTCAATTCTTTTCAATGTAACATCATTCACCATGTTCTACCTTCTGAATCATGTTCATCTTTTATCCATTCTCTTCAATTCTTCCTATACTAATCTTTTCAATGCAACATCATTCACCATGTTCTACCTTCTTGAATCATGTTCATCTTTTATCCATTCTTCAATCCTTCCTATACTCAATTCTTTTCAATGCAACATCATTCGCTTATGTTCTACCTTTCTCTTGAATCAGGTACCATTTTATCCATTCTTCAATCCTTCCTATACTCAATTCTTCTCAATGCAACATCATTCGCCATAGTTCTACCTTCTTGAATCATGTTCATCTTTTATCCATTCTTCAATTCTTCATATACTCAATTCTTTTCAATGCAACATCATTCACCATGTTCTACCTTTCTGAATCATGTTCATCTTTTTATCCATTCTTCAATTCTTCCTATACTCAATTCTTTTCAATGCAACATCATTCAACATGCTCTACCTTCTTTGAATCATGTTCATCTTTTATCCATTCTTCAATTCTTCCTATACTCAATTCTTTCAATGCAACATCATTCACCATGTTCTACCTTCTTGAATCATGTTCATCTTTTATCCATTCTAATTCTTCCTATACTCAATTCTTTCAATGCAACATCATTCGCCATGTTCTACCTTCTTGAATCATGTTCATCTTTTATCCATTCTTCAATTTTCCTATACTCAATTCTTTCAATGCAACATCATTCACCATGTTCTACCTTCTTGAATCATGTCTACCTTGTCCATTCTTCAATCCTCCTATACTCAATTTTCTCAATGCAACATCATTCACCATGTTCTACCTTCTTGAATCATGTTCATCTTTTATCCATTCATCTTCAATTCTTCCTATACTCAATTCTTCTTTAATGAAACATCATTCACCATGTTCTACCTTCTTGAATCATGTTCATCTTTTATCCATTCTTCAATCTTTCCTATACTCAATTCTTTTCAATGCAACATTCACCATGTTCTACCTTCTTGAATCCATGTTCATCTTTTATCCATTCTTCAATCTTTCCATACTCAATTCTTTTCAATGCAACATCATTCACCATGTTCTACCTTCTTGAATCATGTCTACTTTATCCATTCTTCAATTCTTCCTATACTCAATTCTTTCAATGCAACATCATTCACCATGTTCTACCTTCTTGAATCATGTTCATCTTTTATCCATTCTTCAATTCTTCCTATAATTCAATTCTTTTCTCAATGCAACATCATTCACCATGTTCTAATCTTCTTGGAATCATGTTCATCTTTTATCCATTCTTCAATTCTTCCTATACTACCTCTTTCAATGCAACATCATTCACCATGTTCTACCTTCTTGAATCATGTTCATCTTTTATCCATTCTTCAATCCTTCCTATACTCAATTCTTTTCAATGCAACATCATTCACTTATGTTCTACCTTCTTGAATCATGTTCATCTTCTTTATCCATTCTTCAATTCTTCCTATACTCAATTCTTTTCAATGCAACATCATTCACCATGTTCTACCTTCTTGAATCATGTTCATCTTTTATCCATTCTTCAATCTTTCCTATACTCAATTCTTTCAATGCAACATCATTCGCCATGTTTAATCTTCTTGAATCATGTTCATCTTTTATCCATTCTTCAATTCTTCCTATACTCAATTCTTTCAATGCAACATCATTCACCATGTTCTACCTTCTTGAATCATGTTCAACTTTTATCCATTCTTCAGTTCTTCCTATACTCACTTTTCAATGCAACATCATTCACCATGTTCTACCTTCTTGAATCATGTCTATCTTTTTTATCCATTCTTCAATCCTTCCTATACTCAATTCTTTCAATGCAACATCATTCACCATGTCTTCTACCTTCTTGAATCATGTTCATCTTTTATCCATTCTTCAATTCCTCTACTATACTCAATTCTTTTCAATGCAACATCGTTCACCATGTTCTACCTTCTTGAATCATGTTCATCTTTTATCCATTCTTCAATTCTTCCTATACTACCTCTTTTCAATGCAACATCATTCACCATGTTCTACCTTCTTCTTGAATCAAGAAACACTTTATCCATTCTTCAATCCCTTTCCTATACCAATTCTTTTCAATGCAACATCATTCACCATGTTCTACCTTCTTGAATCATGTTCATCTTTTGCATTCATTCTTCAATCCTTCCTATACTCACTTTTCAATGCAACATCATTCACCATGTTCTTCCTTCTTGAATCATGTTCATCTTTTTATCCATTCTTCAATCCTTCCTATACTCAATTCTTTTCAATGCAACATCATTCGCCATGTTCTACCTTCTTGAATCATGTCTATCTTTTATCAATTCTTCAATCCTTCCTATACTCAATTCTGTTCAATGCAACATCATTCACCATGTTCTACCTTCTTGAATCATGTTAATCTTTTATCCATTCTTCAATCCTTCCTATACTCAATTCTTTTCAATGCAACATCATTCACCAAGTTCTACCTTCTGAATAATGTTCATCTTATCCATTCCTTCAATCCTTCCTATACTACCTCTTTTCAATGCAACATCATTCACCATGTTCTACCTTCTGAATCATGTTCATCTTTTATCCATTCTACAATCCTTCCTATACTCAATTCTTTCAATGCAACATCATCTGCCATGTCCTACCCTTGAATCATGTTCATCTTTTATCCATTCTTCAATCCTTCCTATACTCAATTTTTTCAATGCAACATCTATTCACCGTCTTCTATCTTCTTGAATCATGTTCATCTTTATCCATTCTTCAATACTTCCTATACTCAATTCTTTTCAATGCAACATCATTCACCATGTTCTACCTTCTTGGAATCATGTTCATCTTTTGTCCATTCTTCAATCCTTCCTATACTCAATTCTTTTCAATGCAACATCATTCACCGTCTTCTATCTTCTTGAATCATGTTCATCTTTATCCATTCTTCACCCTTCCTATACCTCAATTCTTTCAATGCAACATCATTCACCGTCTTCTCTTACTTTCCTTTCTTGAATCATGTTCATCTTTTATCCATTCTTCAATCCTTCCTATACTCACTTTTCAATGCAACATCATTCACCATCTTCTATCTTCTTGAATCATAAAGTTCATCTTTTTTTATCCATTCTTCAATCCTTCCTATACTCAATTCTTTTCAATGCAACATCATTCACTGTCTTCTCTATCTTCTTGAATCATGTCTATCTTTTATCCATTCTTCAATCCTTCCTATACTCAATTCTTTTCACGTAACATCATTCACCGTCTTCTATCTTCTTGAATCATGTTCATCTTTTGTGACCATTCTTCATCCTTCCTATAAATTAATTCTTTCAATGCAATATCATTCACCATGTTCTACCTTCTTGAATCATGTTCATCTTTTATCCATTCCTTCAATCCTTCCCATACTCAATTCTTTCAATGCAACATCATTCACCATGTTCTTCCTTCTTGAATCATGTTCATCTTTTATCCATTCTTCAATCCTTCCTATACTCAATTCTTTTCAATGCAACATCATCTTCGCCATGTTCTACCTTCTGAATCATGTTCACCTTTTATCCATTCTTCAATCCTTCCTATACTCAATTCTTTTCAATGCAACATCATTCGCCATGTTCTACCTTCTTGAATCATGTTCATCTTTTATCCATTCTTCAATCCTTCCTATACTCAATTCTTCCTCAATGCAACATCATTCGCTATGTTCACCTTCTTGAATCATGTTCATCTTTTATCCATTCTTCAATTCTTCCTATACTCAATTCTTTTCAAATGCAACATCATTCACCATGTTCACCTTCTTGAATCATGTTCATCTTTTATCCATTCTTCAATTCTTCCTATACTCAATTCTTTCAATGCAACATCATTCAACATGTTCTACCTTCTTTGAATCATGTTCATCTTTTATCCATTCTTCAATTCTTCCTATACTCAATTCTTTTCAATGCAACATCATTCACCATGTTCTACCTTCTTGAATCATGTTCATCTTTATCCATTCTTCAATTCTTCCTATACTCAATTCTTTCAATGCAACATCATTCGCCATGTTCTACCTTCTTGAATCATGTTCATCTTTTATCCATTCTTTCAATTCTTTCCTATACTCAATTCTTTCTAATGCAACATCATTCACCATGTTCTACCTTCTTGGAATCATGTTCATCTTTTATCCATTCTTCAATCCTTCCTATACTCAATTCTTTTCAATGCAACTTCATTCACCATGTTCTACCTTCTTGAATCATGTTCATCTTTTATCCATTCTTCAATTCTTCCTATACTCAATTCTTTTCAATGAAACATCATTCACCATGTTCTACCTTCTTGAATAATGTTCATCTTTTTATCCATTCTTCAATCTTTCCTATACTACCTCTTTCTCAATGCAACATCATTCACCATGTTCTACCTTCTTGAATCATGTTCATCTTTTATCCATTCTTCAATCTTTCCTATACTCAATTCTTTCAATGCAACATCATTCACCATGTTCTACCTTCCTTTTGAATCATGTTCATCTTTTATCCATTCTTCAATTCTTCCTATACTAATTCTTTTCAATGCAACATCATTCACCATGCTCTACCTTCTTGAATCATGTTCATCTTTATCCATTCTTCAATTCTTCCTATACTCAATTCTTTCAATGCAACATCATTCACCATGTTCTACCTTTCCTCTTTGAATCATGTTCATCTTTTATCCATTCTTCAATTCTTCCTATACTCACTCTTTTCAATGCAACATCATTCACCATGTTCTACCTTCTTGAATCATGTTCATTCTTTATCCATTCTTCAATTCTTCCTATACTCAATTCTTTTCAATGCAACATCATTCACCATGTTCACCTTCTCTTGAATCATGTTCATCTTTTATCCATTCTTCAATCCTTCCTTACCAATTCTTCAATGCAACATCATTCACCATGTTCTACCTTCTGAATCATGTTCATCTTTTATCCATTCTTCAATCCTTCCTATACTCAATTCTTTTCAATGCAACATCATTCACCATGTTCTACCTTCTTGAATCATGTTCATCTTTTATCCATTCTTCAATTCTTCCTATACTCAATTCTTATCAATGCAACATCATTCACCATGTTCTACCTTCTTGAATCGTTCATCTTTTATCCATTCTTCAATCTTTCCTAGTATACTCAATTCTTTTCAATGCAACATCATTCGCCATGTTCTACCTTATTGAATCATGTTCATTCTTTATCCATTCTTCAATTCTCTTTTCCTATACTCAATTCTTTTCAATGCAACATCATTCACCATGTTCTACCTTCTTGAATCATGTTCAACTTTTATCCATTCTTCAGTTCTTCCTATACTCAATTCTTTCAATGCAACATCATTCACCATGTTCTACCTTCTTGAATCATGTTCATCTTTTATCCATTCTTCAATTCTTACTATACCAATTCTTTTCAATGCAACATCGTTCACCATGTTCTACCTTCTTGAATCATGTTCATCTTTTATCCATTCTTCAATTTCTTCCTATACTCAATTCTTTTCAATGCAACATCATTCACCATGTTCTACCTTCTTGAATCATGTCATCTTTTTATCCATTCTTCAATCCTTCCTATACTCAATTCTTTTCAATGTAACATCATTCACCATGTTCACCTTCTTGAATCATGTTCATCTTTTATCCATTCTCTTCAATCCTTCCTATACTCAATTCTTTTCAATGCAACATCATTCACCATGTTCTTCCTTCTTGAATCATGTTCATCTTTTATCCATTCTTCAATTCTTCCTATACTAATTTTTCAATGCAACATCATTCCTCGCCATGTTCTACCTTCTTGAATCATGTTCATCTTTTATCAATTCTTCAATCCTTCCTATACTCAATTCTGTTCAATGCAACATCATTCACCATGTTCTACCTCTTGAATCATGTTAATCTTTTATCCATTCTTCAATCCTTCCTATACTCAATTCTTTTCAATGCAACATCATTCACCAAGTTCTACCTTCTTGAATCATGTTCATCTTTTATCCATTCTTCAATCCTTCCTATACTCAATTCTTTTCACGTAACATCATTCACCATGTTCTACCTTCTTGAATCATGTTCATCTTTTATCTGTTCTACAATCCTTCCTATACTCAATTCTTTCAATGCAACATCATTCGCCATGTCCTACCTTCTTTGAATCATGTTCATCTTTTATCCATTCTTCAATCCTTCCTATACTCAATTTTTCAATGCAACATCATTCACCGTCTTCTATCTTCTTGAATCATGTTCATCTTTTATCCATTCTTCAATACTTCCTATACTCAATTTTCAATGCAACATCATTCACCATGTTCTACCTTCTTGGAATCATGTTCATCTTTTGTCCATTCTTCAATCCTTCCTATACTCAATTCTTTCAATGCAACATTCACCGTCTTCATCTTCTTGAATCATGTCTATCTTTTTTATCCATTCTTCAATCCTTCCTATACTCAATTCTTTCAATGCAACATCATTCACCGCTTCCTCTATCTTCTTGAATCATGTTCATCTTTTATCCATTCTTCAATCCTTCCTATAATTCACTTTTCAATGCAACATCATTCACCGTTCTCTCTATCTTCTTGAATCATGTTCATCTTTTATCCATCCTTCCTATACCTAATTCTTTTCAATGCAACATCATTCACCGTCTTCTCATCTTCTGAATCATGTTCATCTTTTATCCATTCTTCAATCCTTCCTATACTCAATTCTTTTCAATGCAACATCATTCAATCTGCCTTCTATCTTCTTGAATCATGTTCATTCCTTTTTATCCATTCTTCAATCCTTCCTATACTCAATTCTTTCAATGCAACATCATTCACCATGTTCTACCTTCTTGAATCATGTTCATCTTTTATCCATTCTTCAATCCTTCCTATACTCAATTCTTTTCAATGCAACATCATTCACCATGTTCTTCCTTCTTGAATCATGTTCATCTTTTATCCATTCTTCAATCCTTCCTATACTCAATTCTTTTCAATGCAACATCATTCGCCATGTTCTACCTTCTGAATCATGTTCATCTTTATCCATTCTTCAATCCTTCCTATACTCAATTTTTCAATGCAACATCATTCACCAGTTTTCTATCTTCTCTTGAATCATGTTCATCTTTTATCCATTCTTCAATACTTCCTATACTCAATTCTTTTCAATGCAACATCATTCACCATGTTCTACCTCTGAATCATGCTCCATCTTATCCATTCTTCAATCCCTATACTCAATTCTTTTCAATGCAACATCATTCACCGTCTTCTATCTTCTTGAATCATGTTCATCTTTTATCCATTCTTCAATCCTTCCTATACCAATTCTTTTCAATGCAACATCATTCACCGTCTTCTTATCTTCTTGAATCATGTTCATCTTTTATCCATTCTTCAATCCTTCCTATACTCAATTTTTCAATGCAACATCATTCACCGTCTTCTATCTTCTTTGAATCATGTTCATCTTTTATCCATTCTTCAATCCTTCCTATACTCAATTCTTTTCAATGCAACATCATTCACCGTCTTCTATCTTCTTGAATCATGTCTTCATCTTTTTTATCCATTCTTCAATCCTTCCTATACTCAATTCTTTCAATGCAACATCATTCACCGTCTTCTATCTTCTTGAATCATGTTCATCTTTTATCCATTCTTCAATCCTTCCTATACTCACTCTTTCAATGCAACATCATTCACCATGTTCTACCTCTTGAATCATGTTCATCTATCCATTCTTCAATCCTTCCTATACTCAATTCTTTTCAATGCAACATCATTCACCATGTTCTTCCTTCTTGAATCATGTTCATCTTTTATCCATTCTTCAATCCTTCCTATACTCAATTCTTTTCAATGCAACATCATTCGCCATGTTCTACCTTCTTGAATCATGTTCATCTTTTTTATCCATTCTTCAATCCTTCCTATAATTCTTCTCAATGCAACATCATTCGCCATGTTCTACCTTCTTGAATCATGTTCATCTTTTATCCATTCTTCAATTCTTCCTACTCAATTCTTTTCAATGCAACATCATTCACCATGTTCTACCTTCTTGAATCATGTTCTATCTTTATCCATTCTTCAATTCTTCCTATACTCAATTCTTTTCAATGCAACATCATTCAACATGTTCTACCTTCTCTTGAATCATGTTCATCTTTTATCCATTCTTCAATTCTTCCTATACCTTCAATTCTTTCAATGCAACATCATTCACCATGTTCTACCTTCTGAATCATAAATTCATCTTTTATCCATTCTTCAATTTTCCTATACTCAATTCTTTTCAATGCAACATCATTCGCCATGTTCTACCTTCTTGAATCATGTTCATCTATCCATTCTTCAATTCTCTTCCTATACTCAATTCTTTTCAATGCAACATTATTCACCATAGTTCTACCTTCTTGAATCATGTTCATCTTATCCATTCTTCAATCTTTCCTATACTCACTCTTTTCAATGCAACATCATTCACCATGTTCTACCTTCTTGAATCATGTTCATCTTTATCCATTCTTCAATTCTTCCCTATACTCAATTTTTTTCAATGCAACATCATTCACTATGTTCTACCTTCTTGAATCATGTTCATCTTTTATCCATTCTTCAATTCTTCCTATACTAATTCTTTTCAATGCAACATCATTCACCATGTTCTACCTTCTTGAATCATGTTCATCTTTTATCCATTCTTCAATTCTTCCTATACTCAATTCTTTCAATGCAACATCATTCACCATGTTCTAATCTTCTGAATCATGTTCATCTTATCCATTCTTCAATCCTTCCTATACTAATTCTTTCAATGCAACATCATTCACCATGTTCTACCTTCTTGAATCATGTTCATCTTTTTTATCCATTCTTCAATTCTTCCTATACTCAATTCTTTCAATGCAACATCATTCACCATGTTCTACCTTCTTGAATCATGTTCATCTTTTTATCCATTCTTCAATCTTTCCTATACTCAATTCTTTTCAATGCAACATCATTCGCCATGTTCTACCTTCTCTTGAATCATGTTCATCTTTTTTATCCATTCTTCTATTCTTCCTATACTCAATTTTTTTCAATGCAACATCATTCACCATGTTCTACCTTCTTGAATCATGTTCATCTTTTATCCATTCTCTTCAGTTCTTCCTATACTCAATTCTTTCAATGCAACATCATTCACCATGTTCTACCTCTTTAAATCATGTTCATCTTTTATCCATTCTTCAATCCTTCCTATACTCACCTCTTTCAATGCAACATCATTCACCATGTTCTACCTTCTTGAATCATGTTCATCTTTTATCCATTCTTCAATTCTTACTATACTCAATTCTTTTCAATGCAACATCATTCACCATGTTCTATGAATTCCTCTGAATCATGTTCATCTTTTATCCATTCTTCAATTCTTCCTATACTCAATTCTTTTCAATGCAACATCATTCACCATTATGTTCTACCTTTCTGAATCATGTTCATCTTTTATCCATTCTTCAATCCTTCCTATACCAATTCTTTTCAATGCAACATCATTCACCATGTTCTACCTTCTGAATCATGTTCATCTTTTATCCATTCTTCAATCCTTCCTATACTCAATTCTTTTCAATGCAACATCATTCACCATGTTTTCCTTCTTGAATCATGTTCATCTTTTATCCATTCTTCAATCCTTCCTATACTCAATTCTTTTCAATGCAACACTATCACATATTCACTTCTTGAATCATGTTCATCTTTTATCCATTCCTTCAATCCTTCCATACTCAATTCTGTCTAATGTAACATCATTCACCATGTTCTACCTTCTTGAATCATGTTAATCTTTTTATCCATTCTTCAATCCTTCCTATACTCACTCCTTTTCAATGCAACATCATTCACTAAGTTCTACCCTTCTTGAATCATGTTCATCTTTTATCCATCTTTCAATTCTTCCTATACTCAATTCTTTTCAATGCAACATCATTCACCATGTTCTACCTTCTTTGAATCATGTTCATCTTTTTATCCATTCTTTCAATCCTTCCAGCTCAATTCTTTTCAATGCAACATCATTCACCATGTTCTACCTTCTTGAATCATGTTCATCTTTTATCCATTCTTCAATCCTCCTATACTCAATTCTTTCAATGCAACATCATTCACCATGTTCTACCTTCTTGATTCATGTTCATCTTTTATCCATTCTTCAATCCTTCCATACTAATTCTTTCAATGCAACATCATTCACCATGTTCTACCTTCTGAATCATGTTCATCTTTTATCCATTCTTCAATTCTTCCTATACTCAATTCTTTTCAATGCAACATCATTCCTCATGTCCTACCTT
>JBBBDQ010001484.1:0-52500 GCA_037127315.1 Ascarosepion bandense
ATATATATATATATATATATATATATATATAGTCTAATTTGAAAGGTCAGCCAATTACGCTACTTTGGTTTCAACCTTTCAAACCTCAAAAATTTGAAACCAAGGCAGCACAATTGGCTGACATTTCAAATTAGAATATTTAAAAGATCTACATTAAATACGAATTGACCACTTTTTGATAGAACTGCTTACTGGTCTAATTTGATTTTGACCAATAACTGGTTAATAATTATGTGTATTAATAAAATCCGTTCATACTCGCATACTTTGTCTCCTTTGGAAGGGGATTGAAAGTACTTGGGTACATTGAGAAATGAATGATAACATCTGTCAATGTTACAGCTCATTTCTGACATCTTTCAATTATAATACAAGAAAGATTGTCCGTGAGTATGAACGGATTTTATAAAAAAATAAGCAGACACAATGTTTGCAATTTATTTTATCTGACAGGTCTAAAAAAATATTTGCTGCCTAAATACACAAATTTTAAACTATATAATCCAGAAGCTCATCATAAAATATATATAAATATATATATCTTTATTTATCTGTAAATTCAGTTAAAACTTAGTGGGGAAATAGCCATTTTCAACATGTCATTTTAAGGCATGCATTCTTCGACGTCGAAGAATGCATGCCTTAAAATGACATGTTGAAAATGGCTATTCCCCACTAAGTTTTATCTGAATTTACAAATAAAGAAATATCTGCTCTGTAAATTGAATTTTTTTGCATTGAGCTCTCTATTGGATCAGTTTTAATATTTTAACAATATTACTCGGATCCTCCTGGATTATTTACCAACCTTATCCCAGATTTTACCAATCCTTCCCAGAATTTTATCACCGCTCCTATATATATTTATATAAATATACTTTAAAGTTATGTTATATTTACGGGTTAAAGTGCTCAGTATCAGCATACGTAAATATAAAATTGTACAGTCTGTTTCATACTTAAGAACAATCTTTAGGCCCTGTGTGTCATACATGGCCAAAAGATGGTGCTTAAGCATGAAATGGCCCACTAAAAAATTCAAAGTTCTTTGCTTATCACAGTGAGTTTTCTGAGCTGTTAAACTTTTGTAATCACTATTAGACTCTGTAACTCTTTCTAAATTCTCTGCACTGTTCTCAGATGGACACTTAAACACTCTAAAATGTTTGCATTGAGTTTCTGACATGATTGCCAAGTAGTTCAGAATAGCATTTTCAAATTTACAGCATAGTGAATTGCATCATGGTACTCTTTTTCTCACAGACAGTTCCCAACTGACTAGTGAGTTGATAAAATCAAATACAAACAACGAACATGTGTGAAAAAAAAAATGAGATGGCGACAACTTATCATTGCACTGTGTGTGTGTGTATATATATATATATATATATATATATATATATATATACACACACACACACACCCATTTTTTTCTTTGTATACATATATTTATACATATATGTATAAACACTCTCATTTTGTGTGTGCATGTGTGTATATATATATATATATATAATGTATATGAGTGAGTGAATCATTATAAAAAATAATGAAAATATAATCCATCAAAAATCTAATTTTCTCATTATGATGACAAAAATACATGTGTGCATATGTGTGCATAATTTCACATTTAGATACATACACACATGTATATAGGGGTAATTCAGTGAATAACAAGAAACAATGGAAAGATAACCCATCAAAAAGGCTGCCACTTTTCTCATTATTATGACAAAAAAGTAAATGAAAAGATAAGAAATAGATTTCTGAAAGCTTCTAGTTTGGCCAGATAAAGTGTATCATGGGAACTGGGAATGAAAACCACCTGTGTTCCAAACTAATAGCAAATCTAACTGAAGATGAAACAGAGGGAGTTTTATTTATTTTCTTTTTTGTCCTTTGATAAAATTGCCAAATTTCTCACATTCTTTTTGTTGATGATA
This sequence comes from Ascarosepion bandense, assembly GCA_037127315.1. NCBI lineage: Eukaryota > Metazoa > Mollusca > Cephalopoda > Sepiida > Sepiidae > Ascarosepion > Ascarosepion bandense. Next base: position 1,947 of record JBBBDQ010001484.1, read on the forward strand.
AGCTGGATGCTTTAGTTTAAACTTCAATGAGATTTCAAATGTAATTATTTCTTAGCTCTGGTTAAAAACAAAGTTATTTAAATCAAGTATGATACTATTTTTTTTTTTTTAGAACTTGGGTCAATATTTTATATATTTCATTTATTCAAGCAGTTATTTATATTGATTCTTTTAAATCTTCTATCATTGACTACATGACGGTTTTTTAAAAGTACAGATCATCTTAGTATATCATATATAAAATATCAAGAAGATTATTGTTCACCTAATATATGACCTAAGTGTCACTCAAGGTAGTGGGTTACTGAATGGGATTGTTTTATGGACAGAAAAATTGTTGATTATAAGAATATATAGGATAGATAACGTAATTATTTCTTGGCTATAGTTAAAAAAATAAGTTATGAAAATGATGTGTGATACTATTTTTAGAACTTGGATCAATATATTATATATTTTATTTATTCAAGCATTTATTTATGATGATCTTTCCAATACTCCATGATTGACTACATGATAGCTTTTGTAAGTACTAATCATTTCAGTATATCATATCATAGATAACAGTTGCTAATTGTATCAGTTGGGCAAGCATCCTGTCATTGCTCACATAGTCTACTGTATTCTCAGCATCTTTCTGTAGAACCACATTTCTGTTGCTTTGTCTTTTTTTCATATCTGAAAAGTTTGTCCAGCATTTACTGCCATATAGAGAGTTGATATTGCATAACAGTTCATCACTCTTTTTTTTCTTTCAAACAGAATTTTCCTCTTTCTTAATACTTTGCTTTGGTTTTTGGTTTTAGAAATCATATTTGCTACCCTAATTTGTCTTTGAATATTGGTATTGAACTTAACATTCTCTATTAAAACATTTCCAGATATTTAAATTTTTTGGTTTTGATATCTTAAATTAGTAGTTTGTATGTTGCACTGTTTATTTTGCTAACAACTATGCATTCTGCTTTCTTGCAGTAGATGTTTAGTCTTTATGTTTCTTGACTACCTTATGTAGGAGCTTTTGCAGTTTTTTTCTGTGTTTGCTATCATTACTGTCATCTGCATGTCTTATGCTGTTAAGATTGCAACTGTTCTCTCAGAATCGCCTCACTATATAAGTTGAATAAGTCTGGTGAGAAGGCACACTCTTGTCTTACAACTCTTTCTATTAGTTGGCTGTAAACATAATTTCTTCAGTGACACTCTCATTTGCAAAACTATTATTATTGTCTAACATTAATAATTCTAAATAGAATAAAGAAAGAGATTAATGTTACATGTATGAAATATTTTAAAGTTCTATTAAAGTGAATAATAGAAAGGCAGTAGAAGGTGAAGGGATATAAAGCAAAATCAACTACCACATTCTTTCTTTCCGCTGTTCAGTTTCATCTATGAAATAAGGTGTTACTATCTTGTATATAATAACACCTATAATGGAGCAAATGTAATCTGGTAAATTAGTCCTTTATTTTATATAACAAACCAGCTTATGGCCATATTATGTTGAATAAACCGGTTCTCGCTCGATCACCATAGTTAAGCAACATTAAGCCTATCAGTACTTAGATGAGTGACCACTTGGGAATACCAGGTGCTGTAAGCATATAGTGATGGATGTGCATTGTGGTGCAGTGAATATCAGCTCGGAAAGAGAAATGGTAAGCCGAGTTTGAATTCCCAGTATTCACTTATGTCCTGGTACCCTTGGGAAAGGTATTAATCTGTCCCTTTCCTCCAGTTATGGGTTAAATAACAGGGTAGGACTTGGGGACCCTGCCCTTAAAAACAAATTTCAATGAATCTTGATACTTGAAAAGAAAAAAGTATTACTTGACACAAAACTTACATAAAAACAACAATAAATTGTTGAAAGAAAAAGGTATTACCAGCAATAAATAAATAAAAATTTAGTTGGCAATAAATGACCCGCCGAGGTGTTGATATGCCATAAAAACAAAACAACCAACATAACAAACCCATTATTTAGTGACTTACCCAACTTGATACAATATTATTAACCTTCATTAACTGAGGACTTATGTAATGTGATGTGAAATTATTAATCCCTATACAATACAAAGTAGGAAAAATGTTTCATTTTGGAAAGATATTGGATTAATTGGGAATATTTGTAGTGAGATAAGAAATTAAGAATTAAAATCAACCATCTTCTTCACTTTTATGAAAATTCACACTGACGAGTGAAATCCTGGTTTTTCTCAAATAGAAAAAAAACTGACCATGTGCTTAAACAAAACCGGATTTCGCAAGTAGGTATTAAACTGATTTTCTGACCAGTAGAAGTCACTTGCAAGACTAAAGGGACTTAGTGATCAAGTGCAAAAATCTGAATACTATAAAAGGCCCTTGTCAGTGTCAATCAGTCAGATGGAAGCAGTGAGAGACAGCTAAAATGTAACAAGAGAAGCTTCAAGTCAACTTGGACATTTGTCCTCTTTCTCTTTCCTTCTGACATGCTGATTCCTTTTACTTCTTCTCCATCTGAAAACATTCCTGCCAAACAAACACATACATACATACATACGTACACATATACTCTTTCAATTACTACTATGAACATTTTTTACATCTCTTGATACCCTTAACTTTCAAATTGAACATTAATTTCTACAAATTCTTGTTATTCATTTCTTTTAATAAATTTCTATTTTTCATTTTATTCTTACACTATTTGACACATTCCAACCTGCCGACAGCCAACCTTCTGATAATTCTGATGATGATAATCCTGCATAAAACTTGATACAGGTATTTATGCTAATCAGGCAATGCTCACATGGATTTTTAAGTGAAAAAATGATTTCACATAAAAATAATGCTTTCTATTTACTGTACTTGTACAAATAAACCTGATCACTACTTTCTTTGTTTTTAATCAACCCCCCCCCCAAGCAAGGCAAGACCACCTCTAGTGTGCAAAAGGGTTGCAGTGAGAGAAAAGACCAGGTACAGGGTGTATTGAGAAAAGGATAAAAAATAAATGGAATTCAGCAGGTTTACTAAAAACAATGGGTGTAAGACAAGGATGTTTTCTCATTAGACATTGCATTTAAATTTTAGAGATTGTAGCTATGAGGGAAGCAAGTAAATGGAATGGAGTAAAAGTGGTGGTTACATTTGACTATTTCAATGGGTGGGACATGGATGCCAATCTAGTCAGTAAATTAATTGCTGTACATGATACACACTTGGGCAATCATGTCTCAAAAGAAATGTGACTGACTAGGCAAAAGACTTTCCTGCAGTAGGTTGGCATTACTTTCTGTTGTAGACTGGTTACCAACCAAGGCTATAGACCTGAATCTGTCCTGTTATTCAACTCATAGCTGGAGGGAGAAGAGATGGATTAATGCCTTTTTCAAAGATATTTATAGATAATTTAAATGAATCCAACTGGCAATTGGCTCTCCAATTACTCATTCCAATTGTGATTGAGGCAAATGCAGAAATTTGACATTTTTTAATAATATCTTTAACTAGGCACAAAACATCTAGTATGTAAACCACAAACAAAAGTGCTGCTGTAATGATCACTAACAATATATTGACCCCAACGTAGGCTACAAGTGGGCTTTCTGAAATTTTCTATTTGTGACAAGTCATGTCAGCACCTAAAAAACTTTTGTTTTTGTAGTTTTTCAGATTTTGGAATTTCAGATAAAGGATACTCTCTGATTACTCATTCCAGTTGTGGTTGGGGCAAATGCAGAAATTTGACATTTTTTAATAATATAAGGCTATCTGAAATTATCTTTTGAGTAATACAAGGCTATCTTTTGAGTAATACAAGGCTATCTTTTGAGTAATACAAGGCTATCTTTTGAGTAATACAAGGCTATCTTTTGAGTAATACAAGACTATCTTTTGAGTAATACAAGGCTATCTTTTGAGTAATACAAGGCTATCTTTTGAGTAATACAAGGCTATCTTTTGAGTAATACAAGGCTATCTTTTGAGTAATACAAGGCTATCTTTTGAGTAATACAAGGCTATCTTTTGAGTAATACAAGGCTATCTGAAATTTTCTATTTGTGACAAGTCTTGTCAACACATGAAAAACTTTTGTTTTTGTAGTTTTTCAGATTTGGGAATTTCAGATAGAGGATACTCAACATGTCTTTATTTAATTCTGACATCTCTAATTCCATCTTGGTTCATGTACTGTGTCTCATGAGGGTGTAGGTGATCATGGGCTTCCACTTGCACTATCTCTTGTTGCTCTTAATATTTTTCCTTTTGATATCTCTCCCTAACTCCTCTCTACTATCCATTTGCTCAAGCCTTTCCTCTCTCTCTTTCCTTTTATCCATCCTGTGAGTATAAGATTCTCCAGACACTTCTTCCTCATTCTGTACCCTAGGAATCTCAGCTGTCTCTTCCTGGTATTAAGTATAAGTTTTCATTTTTGCATCTTCTCCATCACCTCATCTTTGTTCCCATGCTCGATCCATGGTATCCTCAGCATCATTCTGTAGATGCTGTCTATGTCAAAGCCGTCTAAGGCCGTCAGTATCTCTATTATGATACTGTATGGTCCTGCTGTCTTGTTTTTACTCAATTTGACCAGGGCAGCTTCCACTTGATTTTTAATATTTCTGGTCCTTCAGTATTTCTGTGTATTGCTGGTTGCTTGCTCTTTATGTAGAAGAGATCTCCAATAAACACGTACCATTGCTGAAGTAGTTTTTATTTCTCTAATATTATCATTCTGTCCTTTGATTTTATACATCTTGTTGCTAAGCTTGTCTTTTGTCCTGTTTGCTGTTTATCTTTTATGTATATCTTCTTTATTTGTCATGTTCAGTATAGTTTGTATATTGGGTTGTTCCTCTTGTTGATAACCTTACATGCAGTCTTATTACAGTTGATTATTTCATTCCACATTCCATTAGTAACTACTCTCGGAGTTGCTCTAATTTTCTTTCTGTGCCAGCCATCAAAAAAAAAAAAATTACCAGTAGAACTTCTAGTTCTTTTAGGATAGTCATATTGTAAAGTTTGAGTAAGACCAGAGAGAGGAAACACATTTTCTTTTACTTTCTTTCCTGTCTTTGTGTAAGAGCAACCCAAAGTGCCAAGTACAGGTGGCGGGTGTTAAAATCAAGCAGGTACAAAAATTCAAATATCTGGGAAGTGTTCTGCCTGAAGACGGAAAGTGTGACACAGAGATCCAAAGGCAAATTGGCATGGTGAAAGACTCATTCCAAAAGCTGAGTAAAGTATTAAGGCACAGGAAACTTTCACTAGAAACAAAGAAGAGCATACTTGATTGCTATGTGATGTCAGTTCTTCAATATGGCAGCGAATGTTGGACAATATCAACAAAGATGAAAGGAAAACTTGAAGCAGCTGAAATGTGGTTCTACAGAAGGATGCTGCCAATATCGTGGACCAAGCATGTGAGCAAAGATGGAAAATGATGGAAATGAAAAGGAAATTAATACTGAGCATCAGGAAGAGACAACTGAAGTTCCTGGGACATGCAATGAGGAAAAAGGGCTTCAAGAACCTGATACTAACAGGCCAGATATCAAGAAAAAAAGACAGAGGAAAGCAGCAGATAACATATTTGAAGGGCCTGAGCAGGTGGATGAGGTGGATGAGAGATGTTACAGGAGAAAGTGTGCTAAAAGCCACCAGGGATAGGGAGATGTGGAAGGCCATGATCACTTACATCATGAAGGGACAAGGTACATAAAAGAAGAAGAAGAAACAAGTACTTCATTCATCTTTTTCTCCATAGTTAGGTGATTTGTATCCATTATCATTTCTGGGTGCTTCTAATATACATGTGTACAACCTGAAATAAAAAAACAAAAAAAAAGATGGCAAAATGTTGGAAAGCAATATTAACTGTTTCCTGACAAAAGGGAATATATAACTTGACCGTTTCCATTGTCTCTTTCCTTTCTTTCCTCTCTACATTTTCTTACTTTTCCTCTTTATTTTCCTTTTCACTCTTTGCTTCTTCTGTATTTTTCTTCTTTCATTTTTTTTTTTTTTTTTTTCGAAGTACAATTATTTTTTTAAAAGATGTTAAATGATCTGAGCACAGACACTGTAACCAATGTCAATATCTGTCTGCAATTCACTTCTGACCAAAATTTAAAATTGCTTTCTTAGTCATTTCCATTGTTTTTTCCCTCTCTACATTTTCTCACTTATTTTCCTCTTCACTTTCTATTTCTTCTGTACCTTTCCTTTTCCTATTCTTTTCCTTTTTTTTTTGATTTCTTATCTTATTTTCTGATCTTTTCTTCTCTCTTTCTTCTCCCCTTTTAATATCTTTTTACCTCATACAAAAAAAAAATTTCCAAAAATAAAAGTGTTGGTCTTTAAGAATTCTTTTTCTTACAAATGAAACATTTGTTACTATTATAGAAATAAAATAACTTGCCTTCTAACATGGTTGCCTTCTTTTTGTCCCCTTGAAGTAATCTACTTAATTCATAGGAGGGTATCTAATACAGCAGGTTGGTTAGTCCACTATACTATAATGGACCTGCCCAACACATTTGCATTAGTGGATTCTATTCACTTATATATATATATATATCTCCATTAGATCACTCAATAGGCCTTCTTTTCATTTGGAGTGACTACACTAATCTACTTGTGTATCAAATCACTTGCTATTAACCAATATCCAACAACTATCATTATTAATTACTTAATGAGAAATTGTTCTTTCAATGTTGAAACAAAATGTACAATTTTGTAGTAGTTTGTATATGTTCTAATATAATAATTATTAATAAATATTAATTGCTCTACTTTTATATTGAACACTGTTTTAAATTATTGTTTTGAATGTTCCAATTATTTTCTTCATTCTTATTTATTTGGAGATATATATATTTTTCATTACTCGACAATATAATTATTGCAAAAAATAAGGCATAATTAAAGAGGAAAAACACAATAAGAGCCTTCATAACTAGTTATTAAAATTAAATTTTAATAACTAGTAGTAAAGAAAATGATCTGAGCTCAACATTGTTTCTCTTTGTATGAGCCTGACAGAAGGAATATATATATATATATATATATATATATATATATATTTGAAAATACTTCTGTGAATACAGAATTTAATTAAGGAAATAAGTGTGCAGCTTGATGTTACACATTGTAAATATATTAAAAAAGCGAAGTAACTGGTTCGCTCTTGCTCTTCAGGCCTCTATGGGATATTTTAATCAAAATTAAAAAATAAAGTGTCATGAAAATGAGAAAGATGGAGAAAAAAAATGTGAATGCTAGAGGCTAATCATATCAAGTCCTAACAACTCATGCTGTTTGCACAAGGCAGGCGTTCGGGACCCGATATACAAAGCTTCCAGAACCTTAAGGTGGAATGAAGAGTGAGATCAAGACACAACAGTGAACTGATCAACACTAAAATTTGCAGCACACTTTCTATTCTTTATAAGGTGCTCGCAAATAGCAGAACTGTAGGTATTCGGGATGGATCCATTTCAAGGAAAGGTGTGATTTCTTATTTTAGTTGGAACATGTTGTTTAATTCTCATGTAGAGATGCTGAGTTGTTCTTCCTATGTAGTCAACTCTGCAACTACATTTATATTGATAAATTATAGAATTAATTTGGTAGGGTGGAATAACATCCTTGCATGTAGAACATAACATGGGCTGGGCTTGAAATACAACACATACCTCAGCCAAGAAAAAACAACAATGAACATTTGATGAAATTTGTCTAGTCAAACTTTCACATTTTGATCCAATCCAGGAAAGTATAAGATAAACAGGGCATTTTTTTAAAAATATATATATATATATTTTATGGTTTTTATTATAATAGAGAGAATTTTTCCAAATAGATCAGGTTTTCCTAGCTGTTTAAATAGATCTTTGTGTTGTTTCTTTCAAATGCTTAAAATTTTATTTATAATTGATTTAATGCCAAAATTTAATTTTCTTAGCTGCACTAATAATTTTATTTACAAAAACATTTTTGGTACTTTTTTTTACTACGAAAATATATTGCTGGCATTTTTACATTGTAAAATGTATTTTAATACTTTCACAGTGTTTTGACCACAATTAAATTTTTGCCCATAGCTGGGACCCTAACAGGTGCGACCACTCCTGATCAGAGTAAACCAGGGAACAAAAGCTACTAAGAGGTAATTCCACACTCCTTAATTAAAATTTAAACTTTCCAAAAGAAGCACTACTTCCAGATGTAGTTTATGATCATATCTAAGATGGAACAGTGGAAAGAAAATTCATATTGTTGTTGAATGAGTAAAAACAGACTGGACAGATAATGATGAGTGCATTTGAAAAAATAACAGTAGAAAACAAAAAGAATGTGTACATTTATAGCAATGTTTCTTGGCTTAAAGTTAATTAAAGTAGAATTGTGCAGTCTTATAGAAAAAGCATTCACTTTCATAGAGTTCGTAGTGTAAATCTGAGTGAGAAAAGTTTTTTTTTTCCGTATGTAAAAAATCGTAGTAGGAATATTTTACTGGCTGTTGAAATTGACCTTGATTGAATTCTCAGACATCTATGCTGTAGTCAGGTTGTGACTACTGTTCAGAGAGAAAGAGCATTTTCTGTTTGTTTTTTTCTTTTTTGTTTTTATTTCAAAGAAGCTTTAAAAATCATAGAGTATTTTTATTGGTCAATAAATTAGATACTACATCATGTGACCTGTCTTCAACTTAATCTGAACTTAGCAGCAGCAGCTGACTGAAAAGAGAATCAAGCACTAAATTTTAATAGAATTTTGAATGATGTGCCTACAGTCAGAGATACTCGTGGCCTACTGTAATCATTAAATAAATGAATACTTTGACATGTTTGTTTAATAGATAATAGCTGTGAGTTAACCAACTATGTAAACAACCCTAAACTTAAAAATGGAGAATTAAATTTCATCTTTTCATTTGATGGGAAAGCTGCAAAGTAACTTAGTAAAAAAAAAAGAAAACAATAGAAGAAAATGTATAGTTGCATTTGCTGCTGAAATCAAACACAGTTTACAGCTTCTAGATGGTTTCTTGTTGCAATAGGCCGCCAGTATATAGTAAATTGTGTAAGGAAACAAAAGGCACTTTACTTTGGTAGAGAGATAAGTCAAGATGGATTAAGCATGTGAGCAATGATAAGGACTTAGAAATGTTGGAAACAAAAAGAAAATTAATACTGAGCATCAGGAAAAGACAGCTGAAGTTCCTGAGACATGCAATGAGGAAAGAGGGCTTGGAGAATCTGATACTAACAGGCCAGATAGAGGGAAAGAGAGACAGGGGGAAGCAGCGGATAACATATTTGAAGGACCTAATCAATTGAATGATCAAAGAATGGTTGCATGGTGTGACAGGAGGAGGTGTGCTAAGAGCCACCAGGGATAGGGAGATGTGGAAAGCCATGATCACCTATGTCCTGAAAGAACAGGGCGCATAAGAGAAGAAATATATTGCAAGCCAACATTCACTGGACAATACCTTAATTTCAACTCCCATCACCCATACAGTTTCAAGAAAGATGTTGTCCATTGATTACAACACCGAGCAAAATCACAATTGTTGATGCAGCAATATATGAACAAGATAAGGTCAGTATAGGCAGCACCCTACAACATAACAACTACCTTGAGTACATGACAGAAGCTCTGGAAACTAGGCTAGAAGGGTGCAAGAGGCCTGAACTGCCTACACATAGGCCATACCTACATCATGCTCCATCATTTACTGGAAGGCACAGAATCCCCATTATGTACCAGCTGTCAAAAAAGATTAAGTGTCAAACATATACTTTTAGAGTGTACAAACTTAAATAGAGTGTGAAAGAAGTATTACCAAACAAGTAGTTTGAAAAAACTATTGCTGGAAACGAGACCAAGCAGGATACTCAAATTCTTAAAAGAATATCGTAATGTACTCAAAAATATAACTGGTTGAATACTATCTCACACACACATAGATATATGTATTTCTACCAACTTGCTATATATTACAAAACTTGGTTCTACCAAATGTGCATTTGCTAATCTTGTATATGTAATACATATACATATAATGTATGTAGGCTGGATTTGGCTTCAGATAATCCATGGTGGTTGGTACACCATAAGGTTTAAACAGCCAAATTAAAGATATACATTTTTATAAAGTATTTTATTAATTTAAAGTGTTAAATATATAAATTTGTTAAATGTATAAGTCTGTTACATATATTAATTTGTTAAATATACAGACTTCTTGAAATTGTTCTTAACTTTTTGTTTAATTTTTAATAATTTGATTCAGCATTAAATGACCCAAAATGGGTTGATATGCCGTAAAACAAAACAAGAGGCCTGAAAACAACCATGGTCTGCTTACCATTTGTGAAGGGATTAATGGCAAAAGTAAAAAAAGATAAGGACAACCTTCAAAAGTAATTTAACATCATTTCTGACAATATTGACAAAGCCATTTCTACCCATCCCTCTGCCCATGTATTTGTGTTTGGTGACTTTAACGCCCACCACACCAAGTGGCTGAAGAACACTGTCACTGACCCTGCTGGTGTCCACACCATGAACTTTTCAATCACCCAATCCCTTACGCAAGTAGTGGACTTCCCCACGCGTTTCTCCGACAACCCTAACGGAAGGGACTCACTTCTAGACCTCTGCTTCACTTCCATCCCAGACTCTTGCACTACCAGACAACTCTGCTCACTTGGAAACTCTGACCACACTGTAGTGTCCGTCAATATTTCACTCCACTCCCGCCCGACCCATGAAACACAGACAAGTAGAATATCCTACTGCTATCAAAGAGCAGACTGGGATTCGTTCCGAGACTTCCTCTGTGACATCCCTTGGAACAACGTCTTTAGTCTTCCCATCGAAGAATGTGCATCCGAGGTCTCCTCCTGGGTTAAGGCTGGCATCGATGCCTTCATCCCTGCTAGGAAATTCCAGCTTAAATCTCATTCGTCTCCATGGTTCTCACCCGCTTGCTCGGCTGCCATTGCCCACCGGAATCATTTCTTCCGACTCTATCGTAACTATGCGTCGGAACAAAACAGGCGCCTTTTCACTTCAGCTCGTAATAAGTGTAAAAGGATACTTAACGAAGCTAAGATGTTGTTTGCTGCCAGAATGAAGCAACGCATAGCATGCCCTAATATCGGCTCTAAAGACTACTGGCGACTCTGTAAAAGAGTACTTAACAAGAGCAAGTCCACAATCAACAAATTTGAGGTCCTCACCTCCCCAGCAGATAAGGCTGAATGTTTTGCCCGCAGATTCTCGAACAATTCGAGTCTGGACTCATCTGGAGTTTTTACACCCGACTTCTCACAGAGGAGGGTCTGTAATGTGATAGATACCGACTTGGCAGACCGCCTGCAGTCTCTCTCCTACCGGCGAGACGTGGCTTCCCTGTGTCTCTTCTATAAATACTTTCACGGCTTCTGCTCCGATGAACTTAGATAAATGGTGCCCCCTAAATACGAATTTGCACGAGATACTAGATTAGCAACTAGATCCCACCCTTTTACAGTGAAACCGATAAAATGCAGCCGTAACTTCTACTCCAACAGTTTCTTTCCTCGCACTTCCCGACTGTGGAATTCTCTTCCAAACGATTGCTTCCCCGATGGCTACAATCTCCAGGAGTTTAAATGTAAGGTCAATACACACCTCCTAACACACTAACCTGCTCCCATTCTATCAAGCACTCTTCCTATCTGCCCGACCCTCATCCTCGCTATCCTTACTCATCTGTCACCTTTCTCCTGACATTCCCTATGTCTATCCACTCCTTCTCTTTACCTTCCCCTATGTAGCCCCATGCGCAATAGTGGCAGTGGAATGCCTTGCTTGGGGTGAGATGATTAAAAAAAAAAAACACTTTGCAGACACCTTTTCCAAGTAAGATTTTCCCATAGAAGAGAACATGATTAAGAATTGTCCATACACCATCCCATGCAGCTGTGGTAAGAAATATAAAAAAATAAATGGACTGATCCCTTAAGATAAAACTGTAAGAATGCTATAAAGCTGTAACACAAGGGGGAAATAGAAAAAATCAGGCATAGCTTTCTCTTTTCCCATCTTTTCACTCTTTTCTTTCATTTTTTTTTTTCCTCAATTGGAGTACATAGACTAAACTATCGCCCGGTTCACACTCCACCCACGTCTATTGAACAGGTGTAGAGGCTCATTCCTTGTTCCCTGTTTAGGATGTGGTTTCTGGCTTTCTCTTTTCCCATCTTTTCACTCTTTTCTTTCATTTTTTTCCTCAATTGGAGTACATAGACTAAACTATCGCCCGGTTCACACTCCACCCACGTCTATTGAACAGGTGTAGAGGCTCATCCTTTGTTCCCTGTTTAGGATGTGGTTCCCGGCTTTCTCTTTTCCAATCTTTTCATTCTTACGTAGCCCACTGCACTTCAGTGGAATTACCACCTTGCTTGGGGTGATATGATTAAAAAAAAAAATAAAAAAATGACTAACCACACAGTGGGGGGGAAAAAGGAAGATCACTGTCCACTGTGGGATGAAGCTGAAATAATAGACAGTGAACATCACTGAAAAATATGAAAACTTAAGGAATCAGCATATATGCTTGGTCACAAAAATCTCTTTAGTCAGTAAAGCGTATAAATCAATACAAAATAGGAACCAGTAATATGGATTGCTAAAGAAAAGCGATAACAAACAATGGATTTGGAATATGAGCTCTGGTAAAAAGACATGAAACTGAGACATTAGGTTTATAACTCTCAAAATTTCATACACTGATTTCATCAAGGACATGTGACTTGGTGGATAAAAGTGTTGGTTGAATTCAGTGACTTGAACCAAAGAGTTGTCATTTGAGAACTGACAGAGATAACCGAAGCATCTGGAAGAGGCATTGCTTAAGGAACTAGAACTTCATATGTAACAGAAGTACCAGACCAGATCTGGTAACAACATTTGCTGCAGGGAGAATGTTAGATTTTTGAATATGCACGGTAGATTCTGGTAACAATTATCAATGTGTCTGTTTTTAGTATAATATTTTGTCTTAAAATACGATTACACAAAAATATAATATTCTAAAATTAATAGAAAAGCTAAAAGTTCACAGGGAGAAGGAGGTTGTCTGTATGTAGTTCAGTGCTGTGTTAATAATAAAGATAAAATATAATTAAATTTATGATCTTCCATAGCTGAAAAAGAACAATAGTATTGTGTGCAGGTGCTCACAGAATAAATATAGGTATTATTCTCTTTAAGTAATATTTGCCAGGAAAATTTAATCATGAACAAAGAAAAAAATGTACTAAACTGATATGTAATATTTGTCTTTCTATACAGCATTGAAACTCGGACAATCTCTTCGAAGATGAAAAAGGTGAATTGGACCAAATAAGGCAATACTGGAGAGAAAGGAAATATGAGAGAACTTTGTTAGAAGAGAAAAAAGGATAAACCAAAAAGAATACTAAAAGATTACCAAATGAACACTTATACTTAACATCAGAAAGAGAGAATTGAAATTTCTAAGGCATATAATTGGGAAAGAAGGCTTTGAAAATTTGATAATCACAGGACATATTGAAAGCAAAAGGGAGAGAAGAAAGTAACGTATAAACTACATGGAGAGCTTGAGCAAATGGATTGTAGAGCGGGTGAGGAGAAATAACAAACAATAAAATTTAATAATCTTAGAATTATTTCAAACTTTTGTTCTCATCTTGGTTTATATAGGTGTTATAATAGACACTACATTTCAACCGAGTACCCTCTAGTCATCAGCAGGTGTACATAGATTGTCCATGACAAGTGGCATGAACCAACTAACATAATCCAGTTGGCAAAATTCATCTAACACTGAATATAAAAGACTCCAAAAATGCACCACTAAAGTCCTTTGGGATGGTGGTGCAGTAGATATAGTATTTGGTTATACGTGTTAGTATCATCTAGTGGTCATGAGTTTGCTCCTTGAACTTGGTAGTAACAAACCAAATTCCAACATGAAAGAAGAATAATTGATTTCACAGGCTATTTTGCAATAATCAACAAGATAATCCACGTCAGCCAATCTATGAACCTGATGATGACCAGAGGGTACTTGGTTGAAATATTGTGTCTGTTATAACACCTATATCAACCAAGATGAGAAAAAAAATTCAAAATAATTCCAAGATTATTGAAAATAACTCATCTCAGAAATAAATACAAATTATGACAGAATAAAATTTACTAAGAACTACAAAGGAAAGATTTTTGTGGAGAGCAGTAATCACTCACGTCATCAATGAATATGGCAAATAGAAGAAAAAAGAACATTCACTTTATTAGGCACCATCATAATTTAGAAAATTTAATTTGATATGAAATTTTTAATCAAGTATTTTGATAGGCCACAGGGGCTTCTCTTAGCATAGGATCACTTGAACTTAGCTCAGCATTCAGCAGACATTAGGGAATTCTCAAACTGTCTTTTAATGATAAAACCTGGACAAAGAGATCTCCACTGAAATCAGAAGTAGCTCTTTTATGTTCTTTCAAAACATTTTGCTATGATGTGAATCAAATAATGCAATCCTGGAGAGAAAATCATTTTATACAAAAAACAAAAAAGCATAAAAAATTCAAAGAAAATTAGTGAAAGCAATCTTTTCATAAATGCTATATTTTTATGTTTCAAATATTTTGAGGTCTTAGCCAAGGGATGTAAAAGAAAAAGAAAAACAATGTATAAAATATTTTACCTATGACCAATTTAGTAAATCTCAGATTAAAAAAACTCCAAGATCAGCTAATTTTGTATTGTTAGCTTATTTTGTTCATTCATTTTTCTCAAATCGTAATGAATAAAAAAAAAATAAAAAAATAAAAAAAAACAGTCCTTAGGGCATTCAGTAACTGACAAATAAAATTGTTAAAATGTTATCAATGTGCTATATGAAGTAGTTTTCCTGTCCTACTCACCAAAATCAATGATGAAAAAAAGATTTACTTGTCATGAAAATTTATTTCTCAAATCTGCAAAGAAATAATCTATGTCTTTTTAAATAAAATGTCAGCAAAGCAGATTTTGAATTCTTTTATTTTTCTCAAATCATAAAAAATCAATCCTGTAATTGATAAATAAGGTTGTTACTATTTCAATGATATAGTATATGAATCAGCATTCATGTTGGTCTGACTTATGCCCTTATTCTGTTGAAACACGAGTTCTTATATTATTACCAAAGTTAAGTAACCTTCTGCTGAGTAAGTACCTAGATGGTTGCCTAAGTGGGAATACAAGGTGATGTAAGCTTGGATGTTTGGTTGGTATAATGGTCATATAAAATGGAAGCCCAAGTTCCCAGATGATCACCAGAATTAAGCAAAGTCAAACCTGCTGAGGACCTAGTTGGGTGACCACATAAGAATACTAGGTGCTATAAAATTGGACGTATTTGTTGGTGCAATGGATAATTGACCATATCATGTTGAAACACTGAATCCCGTTAAGTAACATCGAGTCTGGCAAGTTTGGATGTGAGTGTAGTGTAATAGATAATAGTTTGGGAATAGAAATCAGTCAGGTTAGTTATATTCACTTACATGAAAATGCTCTTAGGAAAGGCATGAATCTACCAATTATTTCCAAGTAATGCATTAATTAGTAAGAATTGTATTAGTAAATTTTTATTATATCCCCAAAATTCTTACTCAAAAAATATCTTCTAGCTTTAAATAAGCTGTCAAAAAGACATTCACTTAGCAACACATGGCAAAACTTTAGACTTTAACAATTAAAATATGATCATTTAGGTTTTTTAATTAACAATAAATAAACTTATAACAGATAAAAATGTAAAACATATTTAATAATATAGCATTTTGGTTTCATAGGACATATCTTAAACAAACTAAAATAAATTATTTAAAATACTCAATTTCTTCATATTATGTTGACAATCATTTAAGTGCCATACATGATACATGCTTAGGTAATCATGTCTTGAAAGAGACATGACAAACTGGACAGAAAATCTTTCTGCAGTAGGTTGTCATTACCTTCTGAAGGCTGTTTGCCATCCAAGGCTATAGAACCCAATATGTCATATTTAACCCATAGCTGGAGGGAGACAGGATGGATTAACACCTTTACTAGGGTTATTTGTGCAAAAGTGAATGCAATGAATTCAAATGAAATTCAAACTCAGCTGTCCAATTTCTCATTCCAAGCTACTGCATCATAACATCATACTGACAATTCATAATGTTTAATATTTGTAATATGGCTAACATTTTAGGTGCATGTTTTTCAATCAAAAAACAAAAGGAACAATAAATAGGCAGGGTGATGAATCTTTTGTATGAAAAAGCTTTCTCTTTTACTCATATCAGTCAGTTAAGTGCCAGACATAAAACACACTTGGGTAATCATGTCTCAAAGAGACATGACTGACTGGACAGAAGATTATCCTGCAGTAGGTTGCCATTACTTTCTACAGTATACTGGTTGCCAGTCAAGGCTATAGGACCCAATCTGTCCTGTTATTCAACCTATAACTGGAGGGAAGAGAGAGATTAATACCTTTCCCAAGGGTATTTGCGCATAAGTGAATGCAATGAATTCCACTAGAATTTGAACTCGGTTCCCCGATTTCTCATTCCGAGTTGATATTCACTGCACCACAATCACTATATATTCAAATAGAGGACTGTAATATAACTGATCCTGACCTTGCATCTCAACTTTAGTCACTTTCTCAATGTGAGATGGCTTCTGTCTTTTCTACAAATATTTTCATGGCAACTGTTCTGATGAGCTTTTTTCCTAGTGTCTCAAATACGTGAATTTAATCATGCTACTGGATTGGCAACTCAGTGTAACTGATTTACTGTTGAATGAGTGAGATGCAGCTGACACTTCTATTCTAACGGTTTTTTTTCTCACACTTCTCACCTGTAGTATTCCCATTTCATTTCTTGCTTCCCTGCCATAAAAAAATTTTAATGCAATATCAATTACTTTCTTCTGTTTTCTTGAACCGTTTCCCTTTATTTTTTTCCTCACTTCTCTTCACTACAGTCTTCTTATTCTCTATCACTCCTGTAATCCACTGCATCCTAGTAACATTTTCACCTTGCTTGAGGTGAAATTGTTTAAAAAAAATTAAAAAATTATAACATGGACACATAAAACTTCCTCTACTGCTTGGCAACAAATTACTCATTTGGTCTGCAATTAATTAAATTAAACCATTTCACAGTAATGAAAATGAACAATGAAAGTAATAATGTGGAAAGAAAATGAGGAAATATTCTCTCTAAAGAAAAGAGAAATAAAAGAAAAAGATGAAAAGGCATGAAGAAATTATACATTTTTGTGCTACATCCATTCAGGAAATTATGTAGGATAGTTTTGGCTTCTCAAGTCATCCCAAGCCACATGATAAAGATTTTCTTGCAGTATGTTGGAAATTCTGACTATGCTAAACTGGTTGTCAATCATGGCTATGTAACCCAGTCTGTCCTGTTATTTACCCATGTCTGGTGGAAGAAGAGATGGATTCATACCTCTCACAAGGGTATTAGGATGTAAGTTAATGATATGAATTTGACTGGAATTCGAACTTGGCTCACTGATTCATCAATAAAAGTCACTATCCTTTACTCCACCTTTCCTTTATTAACATGAAAACTCAGCTTATATTCTTAAATAGTTTAGTCAGATCAAGACTTTTGCATGAATGTCATGCATGGCACGAAAGCCATTCAGAAACATGTAAACTTTCAGTTGGATAGATCAGATTCTGCAAACCAATGGGGAAAAGGAGGCTTTGAATATCCTAAGCAATTCCCTAATTCAATATTTCATTGACCAAATATAAGAATAAGGGTCATGGGAAGTGGTCCATGCTTAGATCTTTTCAGCATCAGTACCCACTCATCTAAATCTAAATCTAAACTTATTTATAAATGGAACTTTGTGCGTCTGTATATGTGTGTGTGTCCGTTACCTATAGACTCCGAAATGGCTGAATCGATTTTCTTGAAAATTTACACAGTTGTACTATAAGCGTCTGCAAGTGTTGTTAGCTAAGTTTTGTGTCAAGGTACCCATGATTAACAATGAAAATCAATAATTGACAAAATCCGGTTATAGAAGGAGTGGTTCAATTTTAATCAAATTTGATACAGTCATAGACAAAGACATAAGAAATGATATTCAGAAGTTTCAAGGTTGCAGTTCTTACAATAGTGCAAAAAATTGATATATATATATATATATATATATATATATAAGGCAAGAGGTTTGTGTGTGTGTGTCTGTTTATCTGTCTGTATGTCTTTTATACAAATCCACTATTTTAATCCAATTCTCACCAAACTTCACACAAATATTCTTTAGGCTGAGTCTGAGCTCCAAAACCATGGATTAGTTTTACACCCGAGCAACACCGGGCTATACTGCTAGTTAATCCATACTTAGAAAGTTGCTGTCACACCTGGTATGGTGCATCTACTATGCATTTTGCATCTTGGCTTCAGTTTCTTATAGTAAGTAGCTTCTATTTGACATTTTTTATAAATATTCCTATGGTACTTGTTCTGATGACCATTTTTCTTTGGAATTATTGCATTATGTATTTAATCAGGTAATAGATTTAATCAGGTAATAGATCAGGTCACATCATGAAATGGGTAAATATTAGGTTGTCCCAAAAGTTCATAAACACTTGTGAAAAATTGAATTTTATGAAATTTTGCATTTATGTTGTTATAGTGATATTCATCTTTGTATTCCAGATGGCAATTGATAAAATTGAGCTGTGAGTTTTGATTCGTTAATGCTGGAAGCGAGGTCTTTCAACCAGTAAAGCTACAGAAGAGATTTGTGCTACCAAAGATGAAGGAACAATTGCATATGTGGCGATCTCAAAGTGATACAAGCATTTTGATTCTGGCAACATGAGTCTTTAAGATAAGCCTTCTTCAAGACGGCCATAAAAGTTGGATGATGGGGATTTTGCAAACCGGTTTGGACATTGCACCTTCATCGAGCACTTGAGAATTGGCTGATGAGCTTGGAGTTGGCAAATCAACAATTCACCGACATTTGAAGCAACTTGATTTTCTTCACAAAAAGCCATGCCAAGATCTGCACAAACTCACCAAAGCACAAGCGAACAGACGAGTTGAAATTTGCTTTCAATTGCTCAGCAATCCATTGGATGAGCGTTTTTGTAAGTGCATTGTGACATCCAATGAGAAATGGGTCTATCTGGTCTAGCACAATCGAGACAAGCAATGAGTTCAGCAAGGGCAAGAGACACTGTCGGTTCCAAAACAAGATCGATTCGGCAAGAAAGTCATGTTGTGCATTTGGTGGAACTTTGAAGGAATCGTGCATTTTGTGTTGGTTCCGAATGGTCGTGCCATCAGTGCCGAACTTTACTGTCAGTAACATGAGTGGGTCTCCAAAAAGTTGAAGCAAAAGTACCCGGCTCTGATCAACCGAAAGCGCGCTTCGATGCAGCAGGACAATACCAAATCCCACACCGCCAGGAAGACCAAAGACAAGTTTGAAGAGCTGGTTGGCGTTGAGGTTTTCTGCCACATCCAGCCTACAGTCCTGACTGTGCTCCATCAGATTATGGCTTTTTCTGCTCAATGCAACATTTTCTGAAGGGCTGCCGATTCGACTCATTTGATGAAGTTGAGGAAGCATGTCAAGGATTCTTTGATTCAAAGCCGGCTGAATGGTACTTTGACCAGATCTGAAAGCTTGCAGATTGATGAAAGAAAGTCTTGAAGAATGATGGTCTTTATTTTGAGCAATAATTTTTGTTGTATTTGCGAGTAAAATTTCAATGTTTTGCAAGCGTTTATGAACTTTTGGGACAACCTAATATAATAAGTTCTTTGCTAACAGTTTGTTCTCTCACACTTCCCATTTGTGGAAATCTTATCTGACTTCTTGCTTTCCAATCAACTTTGATTTTCAAAAATTTAAATGCAATGCCAATCATTATTTCTTTGTTATCTGAATTAATTTTATTTTATTGTTTTCTTGATTTAATAATCATTTGTACATATTATTTCACATTAAGTAACCCCTTGAATCTCAGTGCATATTGCCTTGCTTGGGTGAAATGATTACAAAGTATGTATATTCATACATATATAATGTTAGTAAAATGTATAAATGTGTCTATGTAATTCTTACTATTGCATATATATTTAATGTAAGTAACATTTATCCCCTCTCTCTATATATACATATATTTATAGATAATGCAAATTACATACATCCCCCCTCTCTCTCTCTCTCTCTATATATATATATATATGATATAAAATAGATAATGCAAATTACATACATCCCCTCTCTCTCTCTCTGTGTGTGTATATATATATATATATATATATATATATAGATAATGCAAATTACACACATCCCTCTCTCTCTCTGTGTGTATATATATATATATATATAGATAATGCAAATTATGTACATCCCCACCTCTCTCTTTATATATATATATATAATATAAAATAGATAATGCAAATTCAATACATCCCCCCTCTCTCTAGATATATATTCATAGATAATGCAAATTACATACATCCCTCTCTCTCTCTTCCTCTCTCTCTCTCTCTATATATATATATATATAAGAGGAAAAGAGAGAGAGATGTATAAAATCTATATTATCCATTTTATATCATTTACTGACATATCATCATCAAAGATTACCGAAATAATCTTATAAGGTTTGGATAACAAAGAAATAAACTGTATGTAATTTGGATAAATTTTGTTATTTTTTTTTATCTGTTTATAAATGGCTCATGTTTTTAAACCAGGAATGAAGATATTGGGAAAAATCCAGCATGCAGATTTATATTTTGATAAGATTTGACAGATATATTCTTGAGAATTTTCCTTCTAATAAGTTACCTGTTTTTTTAATAAATGTAATTCCTGAATGAATTATTACTTTACCCAGCCAAGATATATGATTCCAAAAATGCAAAAGAATTGAAAGAAAACAGTACAATCCAAAATCTTATGCTATTCAAAATATATAACATATTTATCAATCCTAGTCTGAAACAATTTAAATACTAATTTGCATAAAGATTTATATAAAAAAAAAATCACACTTTCATTTATTAGACATTGAATTGTGTCACCATGTTTTCCACATATTTGCTTGACTTTTCTGTTAATCTAATGAATATTCATGTGCACTCCTATACCTAACATAAAAAATTTTGAGAAACCAATAACATTTTTGCTCTTGTATGTAAATACTTGTCACAAAATAAAATCCTTGCATTTGACTTGATAATGTCCCTCAGAGGATGAGACATGTCAGCTAAGATAAGTTTTTCTTTTGTCTTTATTCATATATAAGTATATCAAATATGAAACTTTCTGATTGATTTTTTCTACATAGATATTTTGGACTAGTAATCTCGGTTGATTTTATCACATTCCAATCCCTGCACTACCCGGTTTCTCAAAATGCTGCTACACTTATCTAATGATCCTCTTATGATTTTTTTTATTTTTCAGACAAAGAGTATTGTCTGATATTGCCTGTGATTATATATTAGAAAGTTACTGAATGACTTTTGAAATTGACTTAGGTTTTAGAAGACTTAAGACTCGTATATACAAAAGTTCTATACGTCTACAGTTAGTTATCAAGATCTGTATCTTTAGTTTTATTCAGTGTTTAAAAAAAATTTCTGAAGAATAAAAATATAATAGAAATATAAAGAAAAAACCTCTCTTGATTATGGTCCACCACAACTTCTTGCATTCTGTAACCCTTTGAAATATTGGCAATCATAGCTGTTTATTTATTTATTTTTTCACATAAAAAAATTGAAATAATGTTAACTTCTGAGGCCTGTATTATTCTCCGTACAATGACTCTTTGGGGCATTGGCAATCATGTTCATCTACAATTTTCAGTCCTTTGTCACTCTTAGTAAATTTAATCTTTTTTCTATATCTCATAAGCTCTGTTATGCCATCCATTTCCACAAGTTTCATAGGCATTGTTTTCCTTTGTCCCACTTGTCTTCAAACTCTTTCATCAATGCTGGTCCTGGGTATGATGGTAAACTGCATCCGGCATCATAGCCTCTGATTGGGAGGTTGTGAGGAGCATGGAACCACCTTTTAATTGCTGTTGTTCTCACCCTGACCCAGAGTGATAGCACCTGTTAAGGTCTCAGTTATGGGAAAATAGTTAACCCCACACTGGGGTCAAAACACTATGAAAGTATAAAATTTATCTATAGACTTTTATAGAAATATATACATAAAAATAGACTTTTATAGAAAAATATACATAAAAATAGACTTTTATAGAAAAATATACATTTTTGAACAAAAATATTACCAACAATACATTTTTGAAACTAAAAATTATTACCATGACACATTTTGTAGGAAGAAAAACATTATTGCCATAATAAATTTTTGAAGGAATAAATCATTACCACCAGTAGATTTTTTAATATAAAACTAGAAGATATCTCCAGTTTTCTAAAATAAAAATAACAAAAGATTTTTAATACAAATCTGACTGAATCAACCTTCTCACTATTACCGAACATTAAAAAATACCTTAAACCTCCACTTTTTTGGCATTAAATAACCCACAATGTTTGATATGCCATTACAAAAAACTCAAACTAAAAAAAACTCTCATCAATGCCAACTTTCCAGACTCTCTTTCCAAATTATATGCCCTAGAAATTTCAACTCTCTTCCTGATGTTATATATAAGTCTCCATTTCAATTCCTTTTTCTTGGTTCAGTTTTTGATATTCTCTATATCCTTCTGTAGAACCTCATTTTTATTGCCGCAAATCTTATTTTCTGTGAAGAGTTTGTCTCAGTTATGCACTGATTTTCTCTATCTGTATAGGCTTTTTCTTTTTACTCTATTAAACTAATATTTCATAATATGTAATGTTCAATGATAACAAATGCTGCAGGAAATAAAATCATATGTAAAATTCTCCTTATATATGTGGTGCACCTAGACTACATAGGTAGTCATGGTTTTCCCCAGTTTCCTGTCCTTTTTAATGTTTTATGCTGATTCAATATATTAGGTTGTCAAGAAAGTACTTGTGGAATTTTTTAATTTGGTTGTTAAATGATGTATTTTCAAATAAGTTCTTGTATTGATTTTAATTTATATATAATTTTAAAGAGTGTTTTTCACTCTAATCATTTTAATTACAATTGTTTTAAAACAATTGTTTTGTTTCTTGTTTTTTTTTTTTGAGAGTGTTGAATACAATATGGACAAAAAGCAAATTTGCACAATTTTCTTATTTCAATTCAAACTAGGCCAAAAAGCTACCAAAACAGCTCACAATATCAACAAAGCATTTAGCCCAGAAACGACTACTGAATGCACATCACAATGGTGGTTTAAGAAATTTTGTGGTGGTGACAAGAGTCTTGAAGATGATGAGTGCAGTGATCAGCCATCAGATGTTGACAAAGATCAATTAAGAACCTTAGTTAAATCCAATGCATGCACAACTGTTCAAGAGCTTGCTACTGTATTAGACATAACACATACAATGATTTCTGACCACTTAAGAGAGATTAGAAAAACAGAAAAACTTGATAAATGGGTGCCTCATGAATTGAATGACAAACAAAAGAAATGCCATTATGAAGTGTCATCTTCCTTTCTTTTACGCAACAAGAACGTCCTGTTTCTCAACCAGATTTTGACGTGCAATGTCATGCTGACTGTTTTGTCTGCAACTGGTTTCATCCTTTACAGCTTTTTGAATCTAGGTGAAACCATTACGGCAGAGAAGTACTGTCAACAAATACATGCACTGCATCAGAAACATTGACAACAACAGCCAGTTTAGTCAACAGAAAAGGCCCAATTCTTCTCCATGACATTGCTCGCCCGCATGTTGCTAAACCAACCCTGCAGAAGTTGAATGAATTGGGCTACAAAACTCTGCTTCATCCACCATACTCACCAGACGTCTTGCCTACCAGGTACCACATTTTCAAGCATTTTGACAACTTCTTGCGTGAGAAATGCTTCAAAAATATAAGCGATATCAAAAACGTCTCAAATGACTTTATCGCTACCAGAACACCGGATTTTTATATTACTAGCATAAATGCGCTTGTTTTGCATTGGCAGAAGTGTGTTGATTCTGATGGTGCTTATTTTGATTAGCAAATTTTTGATTGAGCTGAGATATGTGCATATGAATTTAAAGGTTAAAATCTGCAAGAACTTTCTTTACAACCAAGTATGTACTATACCAGTGATGTAAACCAGAGAGATGTAAACTGTATAATCTGCAAACCAATGTTCATGATCGGCTTGAAATATAATGATGGATGTGTGTATAAATAATATATTCAGTTTATTCTCTGCAATGTGATGATTGTGAGTAAAGAAGTAGTCAGAGGAAGCACACATCTACATGGGAGTGATGGCTAGAGTTGTCTTTTTCCGAGTTCTCTTCACATCCTGAGCTTGTCTGCTCTCTGTTTTGTTCCCCTATCTGTCCCAACCCTGGAAAACCCTGGAAAGTTTTATATATAAATTCACACTCTGTCAAGCTTCACCCAATTACATCATTCCCGAGCAGGCCTAATCACCAACTGTTGTCTTTGGCCAGTTGCATTTTGACATGATCACATTGTTTATTTCATTGTTCAATTTTTTTCCAACTTTTATACGCTGATGCAATGCCTGTTTATTTCATTATTTCTGACATCCAAAACATATTTCTTGTCGGCTTACTAAAATATAATTCATTTCTCTATTCATTGTTTTATAACCCCAAATAATTTAATGTAAATTATATTCACTTCTGACTGAATAATTTAATTTGTTCTATTGTTTATATTCTCTGACCTTAAAAACTGGCATTGTTTTCACAATACACTGTTTTATTTTTTGCATTCCAGCTTTGACTGAAATCATCGAGTTCTTTTTTGTCTTTGACATGAATAAATTCTTTTCAAATTCAACTATATTCTGTTGGTCCACAGAATATAATATTCATACTTAGAAGTTTTTGTCTTTTCACTATCATTCTTAAGCCAATCTGTCAACCATTTACATAAGCTTGTTACATATGTTATGCATTGAATTTCTCTCTCTTTTGCCTTCAATATGTCCTGTGAGGGGCAAGTTTTCCAAGCCATTTTTCTTTAGTATGTGCCTGAGAAAATCCAAAGTCTCTTTCCAACTCAAAGTGTCCTTTTGTATTTGCAGAGAACAATAATGGACAGCAAATGTGATTGTCATATCTAAACTTATTTATAAATGGAACTTTGTGCATCTGTGTGTGTCTGTGTGTGTGTGTATCCGTTACCTATAGACTCTGAAACGGCTGAACCGATTTTCTTGAAAATTTACACAGTTGTAATATAAGCACCTGTGAGTGTTCTTAGCTAGGTTTTATGTTGAAGTACTCCCGATAAATATCGAAAATCAATAACTGAAAAAATTGGGTTATAGAAGGAGTGGTCTGATTTTAATCAAATTTGATACACTCATAGACAAAGACACAAGAAACGATATTCAGAAGTTTCAAGGTTGCAGTTCTTACAATAATGCAGAAAATCGATTATATATATATATAAAAGGCAAGATGTTTGTGTGTGTGTGTGTGTGTCTGTATATCTGCCTGTATGTCTTTATTTTTTTCAGCCCTTTTATGTTAGTTTTTGCTTTGGGTTTGGCTCTAAGTAGGTATCATTGTAGTTCTTAGTCTCAGCCATGATATCATTTACTCAGAGGACTTATTTAGCCATCAAAATTCAGTTTACAATGAAAAAACTTATTTGATATTGATAGCAGGAATTTAAAATTTGACTTACATCGATTCATGTTTTTTCTGTCTACGGTTTCGCTTTAACTGGAAACACCTATTGTGTTTTAGTCTTTCATGCCAACGTCCAAAGAGTCTGATCATGGATTAGTTTTAAAGCTTTCGTCACACCCGAGCAACACCGGGCTACACTGCTAGTTGGAGGTAAATATATATTCCTTCTTACGTAAACACTAAAAAGCAACAAAATAAAAATTTCAATTGATCCCAATATAGACCAAAAATAGGAAGTACAGTTGGTTGTTATGATTAATGTTTACTCCAAAAGTACATGCTGAAATATTAACAGTAACAATTTCATTTATATTGCCAGATCCCAAAAGAAGGGCAATTAGTAATCTACCAAGGTTGACAAAATAAAACTGGCTGCTGCACTTCAAAGAACCTTCAGTCTGTCACTGAATGGAGTAGAAAATGGTGCATAAATTTTAACGCCTCCAAAATTAAGCTGTTCTCCTTTAACCACAATTACCTTGCCTTCACTCTCTTAAAGGCTTACAGCCTATCACGTTGAATACACCAGTTCTCGCTTGATCACCGAAGTTAAGCAATGTTGAGCCTGGTCAGTACTTAGATGTGTGACCACTTGGGAATACCAGGTGCTGTAAGCGTATAGTGATGGATGTGTATTGTGGTGCAGTGAATATCGGCTCGGAAAGAGAAATCGGTGAGCCGACTTTGAATTTCAGTTGAATACCCTGCATGCACTTAAGCACTGGTACCCTTGGGAAAAGTATTAATCCATTCCTTCCATCCAGTTATGGGTTAAATAACAAGGGTAGGACTTGGGGACCCTGCCCTTAATAACAAATCCCAATGAATCTTGATAATCGAAAAGAAAAAGTATTACTAGACACAAAACTTATATAAAAAAGACAACAATAAATTATTGAAAGAAAAAGGTATTACCAGCTATAAATAAATAAAATTTAGTTGGCAATAAATGACCCACCGAGGTTGATATGCCATAAAAACAAAACAACCAAAAATCACTCTCTTAAATGACCTAAAATAGAATGACTACATTGAATCCATAGCTGCATCCACTGCTAGCAAGGTTGGTTCACTGTGTTGGGCCAGGAAGTTTTTCTCATCAGAATCCATTTTACACATTTATAAATCTAGCATTAGTCTGTGCATTGAATACTATTGCCATATACAGTCAGGTATGCTTGCTATTCATCTTGAGATTCTTGACAAAATACAAAGGAGGATCTGCAATATAATCAATTCTGACTTGACAGTTTGCCTTCAGTCACTTTCACACTGACATGATGTGGCTTCCCTCTGTCTTTTCTACAAGTATTTTCATAGTAAATGCTCTGATGAGCTTTTTTTCCCTAATACTCTGACCAAATGTATTTACTCATGCTATTAGATTGGCATCAAGGTCCCACCCTTTTACTTTCAAACTAGTTAAATGTAACTTTCCCTTCTACTCTAACAGCTTTTTTTTTCTTGCACTACCTGTTTGTAGAACCCATTTTCATTTACTTGCTTTCCTGAATAGCTACAATCTCTATCAGTTTAAATGCGATGCCAATTACCGTATTCTATCTACTTGATTTCCATCTATCTTTTGTCTTTTCTTCAACTTGTTCTGTAACATTTTTATTCTTTCGCTATAACCCTCTGCACACCAGTCATATTTTTGCCTTGCTTGGGGTGAAATGATTAAACAAAAAGTAGTATAGATTGTTCTGGCAGCGATAAGTTTATTTCCCAACAACATCTTAAAATACCATGGTTGTCTTTTCAGTAAAAAGTTTGAGAGAACAAAACATGATTTTTATATTTATTTCCCACGTAAATGTCAATTTTTTTTAATTTACTGTGAAGTTCACTCTGAACAAAACCCAGAAGCCACTCAAGGTAGAGTGTTACAGCAAGAGGCATTTTATATAAACAGTAGGGGAAGATAACAGTAAACCTTAAACTTGAACAGGTTAAAATTGTAGTGATTAGTGAACTCTCTAGCAAGTTAGATCCACAGAGCAGTGATTTGTAGAAAGAATCTGTTTGAGTGGAATATATTTCTCACCAATTAAATACAAAAGGAATGTAGTTGGATTGCTACAGTGTGGGTGGTATGCTATGTCCTAGCCATAAAGATTTTAACTGGTAGAACCAAGGAATGAAGTTCACCCAAACACTTTCCATGGAAGGTGGAATAGAACAGTGAAAAGCTTACCATATCTTTCCTGTTTGAGTGAAGTTGAAGGATGAAAAAGAATTTGTCACCCACAAGAATTCTGAAAAGCTTTTGAGGTCTATCAAAAATGTAAAGTAAAATCTGGAAAACTCTTGTCCAAATATAACAACAATACTTTATTTCAGGCCTCGTCTGGCTCTTATAATGGTAGATGATAGCAAGTAGAGTCAGGTACTCGCTAGTTTGCTACAGGAAACCAGCCATTTATCCTGCAACTATAGCAATGGATTGTATATACAAGTTTTATTTGAAGATTGAGTTTAATTCCCAATAATCTCTGTATCCACAGTCAGTCAGTTAAATGCCATATGTGATACACGCTTTGGGCAATCATGTCATTTTTGAGACATGACTGACTGTGTAGAAGATTAGCCTGCAGTAGTTCGCCATTGTTTTCTGCAGTAGACTGATTGCAGGAGAACTTGTTTTAGAGATGGAGTTGGGGTAAAAGCTATTAAAGCAGTTAAATATACCATATCTATAGGGGTATAAAATGTGTCAGAGCATATGTTGAGGCTGACATAATCAAAAATATTATATTCTTGTTCAGTCAGTTACGTGACATACACAATACATGCTTTGGGGGATCATGTCTCAAAAGAGACATGACTTACTGGGCAGACGATTATCCTGCAGTAGTTTGCCATTGCTTTCTGTGATAGACTGGTTGCCAGCCAAGGCTATAGAATCCAATCTGTTCTATTATTAAACCCATAACTGGAGGGAAGAGATGGATTACTACCTTTCCCAAGGGTATTTGTGCATAAGTGAACGCAAAAATTTCAACTGGAATTTGAACTCGGCTCTCCGATTTGTCATTCCAAGCTGATATCGACTGCATCACAATGCACCAGAATATCTCTAAGATTGCATCCATTGAATGTGACAGGTGATAGTTCAAGGTCCAATTAATGATGATGGAATGTATCTAGTTTGTTTTTTCAAATAATTTGATTTACGAAGCATTGAATAAAATAAGCCAGTTTATTCCCAACTGAGAAGTTAGGGCAAGATCAGATGAGAGATATCGATCCCTGATTGTTAAGTGTTTTATAAGTGCACTCATATATTGTATCCCCAGCATAGATATTCACAATTTTTTGGATGTTGTGCCTTGAAGCCTTCACGAGGTGTTTATCAGTCCAGCTAACCTACAGGGAAATCTGAACTAAATCCTTTAATTTATTTATGAGGATAGACTGTTCTTATTATCTTGCCCATGTGTAATTTTCAATTTTAGTACTGCCTAGTTATAGCTCAACTTTTTCCCACTAAATGTAAGTACACACTGTTTGGCCCAGGGATTAAATTAAAATTACTGTGTCACCAAATTTAAAAATCAATGCCTTAATCCACTAGGTTATTGTCTTGCAAAATTATTACACTGTGCACAGTCTTTTTTTTCATTGATTTAGCTCCAAGAAGAATTATTAAATAGATATCCTTGTGCACTTATTCTTAATTGCATTGGATTCTTTTCTTTGATATGGCTCACATCAAAATGCAGAATTGGACAATATCACCTGTTTGTAAAAATTTCACATGTCAATTTCATCATAGTTTTCTCTCCCTTTCTTTTAGAAATGGTAACACAAAAATTTTACTTACTATTTCTTGAGGCAGACTTTCAGGTCAATAAATAGAATCAGATTGTGTAAAGCATTCCACAAACAAAGAAAAGGTAAAGAATTTCTTCCATTCTGAAGATTGGGACAAAATAAAAGAAAACAGCAAAATAAAGAAAATATTAAAAAAATTGTAGCTATTTTGTCTGACATTTTTTTTTCTTTACTGATTCCAATGTGTTTTTATTTACTATTCTCTCATGACATCTCCACTTGTAAATTTTTGTTCACATGATGATTTCTGAGGCAGAATAAATTCTTTTCATTGTTTTCTAAGTTTACACTTTTGGAAGGTTGACATCTGGTATGGACAGCCCAAGTCAAAAACAAGTAAATCTGGCAATATCTGTGTCAACAAATGAGCCACACTCTGAAAAATCAAGAAAAGAAAAGAAAAGAAAAGGGAGAAAGTGAACAAATGAAAATGGAATATCAGCAAGAGTAAAAATGAAAAATGAAAAACATGGTTGTTAGAAAAGTGGCTGCATTCTAACAATTAAGGAATATAAACCATATTACAAAACAAAGGCTTACGGCCATATCATGTTAAATACACCGGTTCTCACTTGATCAATGAAGTTAAGCAATGTTGAGCCTGGTCAGTACTTAGATAGGTGCCCACTTGGGAATACCAGGTGCTGTAAGCGTATAGTGACGGATGTGCATTGTGGTGCAGTGGATATCGTCTCAGAAAGAGAAATCGGTGAGCCGTGTTTGAATTCCAGTTGAATACCCTGCATTCACTTAAGCACTGGTACCTTTAGGAATGGTATTAATCTGTTCCTTCCATCCAGTTATGGGTTAAATAACAAGGGTAGGACTTGGGCACCCTGCCCTTAAAAACAAATCCCAATGAATCTTGAAACAAACAATAAAACAAATAAACTAAATAAAGAAATATCAAAAACGATTTTCAGCATTAAATGACCTAATGAAGGTTGATATGCTGGTTAAATGAACCAACCAACCAACAAAACAAAACTGGAGTGTCTAAAAGAAAAAAAAATACAAAATATCAATAAGATATATATAAGAATTTTATTTAAAAAATACTTTAACAAAGTAGAAAAATCACCTCCCTCAAAAATGAATTTGAGTTTTGTGTGTGGTCTACTGAAGAAAAACTACCGAAAATTGTTGCCACAAAAAAAGAAGCTATGCTAATGTTCTTTCCATCCAGTCTTGGCGTGGCCAATCACAAATATTGCTTTGTGATTAAAGGTGTTGCCTTATGCTTATTGGCAGATTGATTTTTTTGAG
Source organism: Ascarosepion bandense (assembly GCA_037127315.1). Lineage (NCBI taxonomy): Eukaryota > Metazoa > Mollusca > Cephalopoda > Sepiida > Sepiidae > Ascarosepion > Ascarosepion bandense. Next base: position 32,961 of record JBBBDQ010001484.1, read on the forward strand.
CTTGGCGAGCAAAAGTGTGTTTTTGTTGTTTCAAAGGAAAGGTTGTGTTTTTGACCCCATTTTTGTAACTACATTTCTTGCTTGACTGTTCACACAAGATCTGCGATTGAACTTAGTGTTGGCATACAGATTCTTTTGCTTTTTTTTTTTTTTCAACTTACACCATTGGTTGATGCCAATTACAAAAACAAAAGGCAAAACAAGGTTATCAACTGTTTTTTTTAAAAAAAAAAGAGTGGTTACAAAAAATATAGAAAAATCAACCTGATTTTTAAAAAATAAATCCCAAATTTGATTATTTAGCAAAAAAAATAATATTTTTAAAAAAGAGTATTTAAAAATATATTATAAATCAGATTTAAAGAACAAAATAAAGAAGTAGTATTATAAAACCAGCAAAGTTTCAATTGGAAAAAATACAGGTGCATTTAAAACAAATATGAAACAGGACTATTGCATTGTCTTATTCTATGACACATGATCAATAGTCAACTTCTAGCCCATCTTAGTTGACTACACTTTTTATAACTATTCTACTTAAATGCAAATAGGTACAATTTTATTTGTCAGTCAACTTAATGCCTTTGATAGTTCTTGAACTTCTTTTACAACCTCATTCCTTTACACCCCTTAAAGTTTTCAATGGAGATCTTGATCTCATTTCTGTGTGTATGTCACTCCGGTTATTATCCTTAGGCTTGGCTTTTATTGCATTGTCTTGCTTGGAAAAATTAATCTTTTCTTCTCTCTTAAAGTTTTCTTCCATCACAAGGTCTTCCTCTTCAATTTTGGATCTTAATTGGTCAGAATGGTTCATTAGACATTTTTCTTCCTTTGATATAATAGCTGTGTTATGCAACTTTGCATGAAGGAATTAGTTCTTTTAGGGATTGCTACTTATACTACATTATTTCATTTGTCAAATAAGATATTGTTAATGGACATGGTATAAGAAAGACAAAGTATCAATTATTCAATTGTAATTATTCCATGTTTTATATTTATGAAATGTATCAGCCATACTTTCAATCAATTGTAATTGAATCAATTCATCTTCAGTAGTCAAAATCCTGAGTTCCATGTTTCTCAAATTCACAGAATTTGCTAGCTTTTCTTAATCTGTGAAGATATTGTAATTTTGATTCCTCTTGTTTCTTTAATGGACATAAATTTGGTTCTTTCTGGTATATTTCTTTTTAGGTCAAAAATTATATTATAATTACAGAAAACTAATTTGTGATCAGGTGTATGTGCGGATATTGGTCTTTTTCAATTCATAGTTTGTGGTACAATGGATCTTGTCTCAGCAATGCAATGATAAAAGTTGGATGACTCAGTTGCTTTCAGTCTAGAAATACAATTTGATGCAGTTATGCAGCTTTGTGCCCATTACAATTTGCGCAATCAGATGTAAAATTCATATATGCCTGTTCATGATATAAGAATTTCTTGCCATTGTTAATTGGAACTCTTCTCACTTAACTCACTACTCCACACGTTAAACGATGAAGACAGACTAACCACAAATATACACAAGTGACAAATGTAATCTAGTAGAGCACTATTAATGGTTAACTTTCTTTAGACTTAATAACTCAAAAATGAAGGATTTATAAACAAATGTATACCCACTTTTGTCCTTGTTTTAATGTGAATGACCCACTCCCAAAATTTGTAAAAGTATTTTGATACACCATACACATATATATATATATATATATATATATATATATATATATATACATATATACGTAAAAAAATCACAAGATCGCCAAAACCTACCGCGGTTTCACACAACGGCTCGTCAGGGCAAAAGCAAACCAAGGACTAATCAAATAAATAGACACCACCAAACAAAGACTAACAGACCAGCCTACCCGACGGGGGAGGGGGAGGTTCAAAAAAAAAAAAAACCAAAGAAAAAATAGCCAAAGACTCTAAGCAAGAAATTTAGCTTTATGGAATCTACACCTATTCAATATTTCAGTTTTGGCATTAATAAGGTTGTGAGCAGGTTCGAATCTAGCTATCGCTAACTTCTCCTCATCACATAACCTACAAAATTTACTGCCTTTGTTAATGTTAGGGCATTTTTTTTATTATTTCCCATTTCAAAATGGGGTCTCTTTTAGTTTTAGTTTTTATGTCCCATACATAGCTGGATACAAGTTATTTGTTGTCCTCAAAGTTTATTTTCGTATAATTTTAGGATTTAGATACTTACAGAGTCGGTCTTGTTATTATATACATATATATATATATATATACATATATATATGTGTGTGTGTGTGTGCATTTAAACACCAGTAAAGATATTTTACAAATAATAAACACAAAAAGAAAATGCATTTTTAATATAATTTTATTTATTTTATCAAGGGATTCATTTCCCCATAACTGAAAATTTGACATTTAAAAAAAAATAAGTGAATCTTTATATTTAGTACATTTTAGCAAATACTTTTGCAGCAGTTTTTCGATTAAATATCTTCTGTAACAACTACCCAGTCTCTTGCATCTGCTGTTTGGAATTTTGCTCACTCATCCTTGCAAAACTCAGCCATTTCTTGCATAAGTTTTGTTAAGAAATATAGTATGATACTGAATTGAGGTTTACTGTAGAGAATTTCAAAATGAATGCCATTTTGATGCATTTTCACTTTAATGATTTACTTTCTCTTCAGTCTAAAGTAAAAACAGAAGTAATAGAAGCTGAGAGTGGTAAGCTAGTTTCTGTATCAAGGTATGCTGCTGGTCAAAAATTTTAAAACTGAAATTTAAAACTCAACAATATTTATTGTTTCTTGAATTTTTACCATGATAAGACTGATGCCTTTTCTAAAATCACTAATATATGTGTGTGTGTGTGTGTGTGTGTGTTAGTTATCCATATACAAGCCTGTTTCACTGTATCACAGCTCATCACTGTCTAGACACATTGACTTGCTTCTGACTGGGATCGAAACTCGACCAATTTGGTGTCAGTCAGTCACTACCCTCTAAACCATACGTGCATGGAATCAGAGAATGAAAAAATTAAACGTGTTGTATATAAGCAGTGTATACACATGCCAGTCACTGAAAGAACTTAATTAAGATTACATAAAGAGTAATGCATATATTCCATGCATTTCCTTGCACAATTCCTTGCACTCTATCTATTGCCCAGTTCACACACCACCCACGTCTATTGAACAGGTTAAGAGGTTCATCCCTTGTTCCTTGTTTAGGATGTGGTTTTCTGCTTTCTCTTTTCCAATCTTTTCACTATTACATAGCCCTCCGCACATCAGTGGCGTTACCGCCTTGCTTGGGGTAATACGGTTAAAAAAAAAAAAAAAAAACTATATATATATATATAGTCATCCACAGACAGATCTGTTTCACTGTATCACAGTTCATCAGTACAGTTAGACAGCTGATTGCTTTTTACCCAGGACTGAAACCTGACCGAATTGGTGTCAGTCGGCGATTTGATGTGTGTGTGTGTGTGTGTGTGTGTGTGTGTATAGGTTTAGTACAAGGAATCTGTCATTCAACTAAGCAGGTTCATGCCGACTTTGAAGTTTTGTCTATTTATAGCAAAACTCTGATGAGTGAAGACATCATAATGGCATCTTTGTGAAACTTTGAAGTCTGCATGAACCTGCTCAATTAAAGTAACCAATTCTTTGCACAATATATATATATATATATATATATATATGTGTGTGTGTGTTTGGCAGCAATCCTTTTTTAATGCAAGTTTTGTTAAGAATGATTGAAAATGTACTGCAGTTTTTCATTTACTTGTGTTCTTTGTTGACCACACATCAAAATACTTGCAGAAGTAGAGCTTATTCATTCTTCAGAGACATGACATGTAGATCCTAGTGAGCAATGCAACAGCCGACTTTGATCATATAAGAAAAATTTGGAATGCCGAGAGAAGTCTATGCAGATTCAGATCAATTAGAGAAGGATCAATCTTGTCACATTCATGATTAGTATGTTGGTACAAGGTGTTGCAAAATCATGGTGTACTTTGTTAATGGCTTATGTTGACAATAACAGAGCGGAAAAGATGAAGACATGAATCTATATGGGTAAGCAGATACAGCGAAATCATGAAGGTAGGTTTCCCAATAGAAATAGATAGGTTTGCCTATTGTTCAATTTATAACCCTCCTCAATTTTTTTAGCAAGAGTAGAGGTTTATCCCTTGTTTCTTATTTAGGATTGGATTTCCAGTTCTTTCTAAAGTCTGCTTCAACTCTGAAATGTCTAACACTTCTGTCAGAACTCTGAAATGTTATTCACTCGTTAAATCTTGATCACTTGTAGTGTAGAATTAGTTGTTAAGGATAAAATTATATTAAAAATGTCAAAAGTAACATTATCCATGATAATGGTTAAAAGTGTAATCAAAAGCGCTCAACATATCAAACATTTGGACAATATGTACATAATTTATGTTCTAAAAAGAACAACACAAGTATAACTAAATAAAACACTTAACAACAGTATCTTGTCAGTCATATTTAATGAAATATATCAGTCATAATAATCTATCTATCTATCTATCTATCTATCTCAGTCTGTTCATATCTATCTATCTATCTCAGTCTGTTCATATCTATCTATCTATCTCAGTCTGTTCATATCTATCTATCTATCAGTCTGTTCATATCTATCTATCTATCTCGGTCTGTTCATATCTATCTATCTATCTCAGTCTGTTCATATCTATCTATCTATCTATCTATCTATCTATCTGTCTGTTCATATCTATCTATCTATCAGTCTGTTCATATCTATCTATCTATCTCAATCATTCATATCTATCTATCTATCTCAGTCTGTTCATATCTATCTATCAATCTACTCAGTCTGTTCATATCTATCAATCTATCTCAGTCTGTTCATATCTATCAATCTAACTCAGTCTGTTCATATCCTCTCTCTCGATCTATCTATCTATCTATCTATCTCAATCTCTGTTCATATCTATCTATCTATCTCAGTCTGTTCATATCTATCTATCTATCTCAGTCTGTTCATATCTATCTATCTATCTCAGTCTGTTCATATCTATCTATCTATCTCAGTCTGTTCATATCTATCTATCTATCTATCTCAGTCTGTTCACTTATCTATCTATCTATCTATCTCAGTCTGTTCATATCTATCTATCTATCTATCTCAATCTGTTCATATCTATCTATCTATCTATCTCAGTCTGTTCATATCTATCTATCTATCTATCTCAGTCTGTTCATATCTATCTATCTATCTATCTCAGTCTGTTCATATCTATCTATCTATCTATCTCAGTCTGTTCATATCTATCTATCTATCTATCTCGGTCTGTTCATATCTATCTATCTATCTCAGTCTGTTCATATCTATCTATCTCCGTCTGTTCACTTATCTATCTATCTATCTCAGTCTGTTCATATCTATCTATCTCAGTCTGTTCATATCTATCTATCTCAGTCTGTTCATATCTATCTATCTATCTATCTCAGTCTGTTCCATATCTATCTATCTATCTATCTCAGTCTGTTCATATCTATCTATCTATCTATCTCAGTCTGTTCATATCTATCTATCTATCTATCTCAGTCTGTTCATATCTATCATCTATCTATCTCAGTCTGTTCATATCTATCTATCTATCTATCTCAGTCTGTTCATATCTATCTATCTATCTCAGTCTGTTCATATCTATCTATCTATCTATCTCAGTCTGTTCATATCTATCTATCTATCTCAGTCTGTTCATATCTATCTATCTATCTATCTCAGTCTGTTCATATCTATCTATCTATCTATCTCAGTCTGTTCATATCTATCTATCTATCTATCTCAGTCTGTTCATATCTATCTATCTATCTATCTCAGTCTGTTCATATCTATCTATCTATCTATCTCCAGTCATTCATATCTATCTATCTATCTATCTCAGTCTGTTCATATCTATCTATCTATCTATCTCAGTCCATCTATCTATCTATCTATCTATCTCAGTCTGTTCATATCTATCTATCTATCTATCTCCGTCTGTTCATATCTATCTATCTATCTATCTCAGTCTGTTCATATCTATCTATCTATCTATCTCTGTCTGTTCTTATCTATCTATCTATCTATCTCAGTCTGTTCATATCTATCTATCTATCTATCTCAGTCTGTTCATATCTATCTATCTATCTATCTCAGTCTGTTCATATCTATCTATCTATCTATCTCCGTCTGTTCATATCTATCTATCTATCTATCTCAGTCTGTTCATATCTATCTATCTATCTATCTCAGTCTATTTCTATCTATCTATCTATCTATCTCAGTCTGTTCATATCTATCTATCTATCTATCTCAGTCTGTTCATATCTATCTATCTATCTATCTCAGTCTGTTCATATCTATCTATCTATCTATCTCAGTCTGTTCATATCTATCTATCTATCTATCTCAGTCTGTTCATATCTATCTATCTATCTCAGTCTGTTCATATCTATCTATCTATCTATCTCAGTCTGTTCATATCTATCTATCTATCTATCTCAGTCTGTTCATATCTATCTATCTATCTATCTCAGTCTGTTCATATCTATCTATCTATCTATCTCAGTCTGTTCATATCTATCTATCTATCTATCTCAGTCTATTCATATCTATCTATCTATCTATCTCAGTCTGTTCATATCTATCTATCTATCTATCTCGATCCTGTTCATATCTATCTATCTATCTATCTCAGTCTGTTCATATCTATCTATCTATCTATCTCAGTCTGTTCATATCTATCTATCTATCTATCTCAGTCTGTTCATATCTATCTATCTATCTATCTCAGTCTGTTCATATCTATCTATCTATCTATCTCAGTCTGTTCACTTATCTATCTATCTATCTATCTCGGTCTGTTCATATCTATCTGTCTGTCTCTCTCGATGATTCATATCTATCTATCTATCTATCTCAGTCTGTTCATATCTATCTATCTATCTATCTCAGTCTGTTCATATCTATCTATCTATCTATCTCAGTCTGTTCATATCTATCTATCTATCTATCTCAGTCTGTTCATATCTATCTATCTATCTATCTCAGTCTGTTCATATCTATCTATCTATCTATCTCAGTCTGTTCATATCTATCTATCTATCTATCTCAGTCTGTTCATATCTATCTATCTATCTATCTCAGTCTGTTCATATCTATCTATCTATCTATCTCAGTCTGTTCATATCTATCTATCTATCTATCTCAGTCTGTTCATATCTATCTATCTATCTATCTCAGTCTGTTCATATCTATCTATCTATCTATCTCAGTCTGTTCATATCTATCTATCTATCTATCTCAGTCTGTTCATATCTATCTATCTATCTATCTCAGTCTGTTCATATCTATCTATCTATCTGTCTCTCAGTCTGTTTCTATGTATCTATCTATCTATCTATCTCGGTCTGTTCTATCTATCTATCTATCTATCTCAGTCTGTTCATATCTATCTATCTATCTATCTCAGTCTGTTCATATCTATCTATCTATCTATCTCAATCTGTTCATATCTATCTATCTATCTATCTCAGTCTGTTCATATCTATCTATCTATCTATCTCAGTCTCTGTTCATATCTATCTATCTATCTATCTCAGTCTGTTCATATCTATCTATCTATCTATCTCAGTCTGTTCATATCTATCTATCTATCTATCTCAGTCTGTTCATATCTATCTATCTATCTATCTCAGTCTGTTCATATCTATCTATCTATCTATCTCAGTCTGTTCATATCTATCTATCTATCTATCTCAGTCTGTTCATATCTATCTATCTATCTATCTCAGTCTGTTCATATCTATCTATCTATCTATCTCAGTCTGTTCATATCTATCTATCTATCTATCTCAGTCTGTTCATATCTATCTATCTATCTATCTCAGTCTGTTCATATCTATCTATCTATCTATCTCAGTCTGTTCATATCTATCTATCTATCTATCTCAGTCTGTTCATATCTATCTATCTATCTATCTCAGTCTGTTCATATCTATCTATCTATCTATCTCAGTCTGTTCATATCTATCTATCTATCTATCTCAGTCTGTTCATATCTATCTATCTATCTATCTCAGTCTGTTCACTTATCTATCTATCTATCTATCTCTGTCTGTTCATATCTATCTATCTATCTATCTCAGTCTGTTCATATCTATCTATCTATCTCAGTCTGTTCATATCTATCTATCACTCAGTCTGTTCACTTATCTATCTATCTATCTCAGTCTGTTCATATCTATCTATCTCAGTCTGTTCATATCTATCTATCTCAGTCTGTTCATATCTATCTATCTATCTATCTCAGTCTGTTCATATCTATCTATCTATCTATCTCAGTCTGTTTCTATCTATCTATCTATCTATCTCAGTCTGTTCATATCTATCTATCTATCTATCTCAGTCTGTTCATATCTATCTATCTATCTCGATCTGTTCATATCTATCTATCTATCTATCTCAGTCTGTTCATATCTGTCTATCTATCTCAGTCTGTTCATATCTATCTATCTATCTATCTCGGTCTGTTTCTATCTATCTATCTATCTATCTCAGTCTGTTCATATCTATCTATCTATCTATCTCAGTCTGTTCATATCTATCTATCTATCTATCTCAGTCTGTTCATATCTATCTATCTATCTATCTCAGTCTGTTCATATCTATCTATCTATCTATCTCAGTCTGTTCATATCTATCTATCTATCTATCTCAGTCTGTTCATATCTATCTATCTATCTATCTCAGTCTGTTCATATCTATCTATCTATCTATCAGTCTGTTCATATCTATCTATCTATCTATCTCAGTCTGTTCATATCTATCTATCTATCTATCTCAGTCTGTTCACTTATCTATCTATCTATCTATCTCAGTCTGTTCATATCTATCTATCTATCTATCTCAGTCTGTTCATATCTATCTATCTATCTATCTCAGTCTGTTCATATCTATCTATCTATCTATCTCAGTCTGTTCATATCTATCTATCTATCTATCTCAGTCTGTTCATATCTATCTATCTATCTATCTCAGTCTGTTCATATCTATCTATCTATCTATCTCAGTCATTCATATCTATCTATCTATCTATCTCAGTCTGTTCATATCTATCTATCTATCTATCCAGTCTGTTCATATCTATCTATCTATCTATCTCAGTCTGTTCATATCTATCTATCTATCTATCTCAGTCTGTTCATATCTATCTATCTATCTATCTCAGTCTGTTCATATCTATCTATCTATCTATCTCAGTCTGTTCATATCTATCTATCTATCTATCTCAGTCTGTTCATATCTATCTATCTATCTATCTCAGTCTGTTCATATCTATCTATCTATCTATCTCAGTCTGTTCATATCTATCTATCTATCTATCTCAGTCTGTTCTTATCTATCTATCTATCTATCTCAGTCTGTTCATATCTATCTATCTATCTATCTCAGTCTGTTCATATCTATCTATCTATCTATCTCAGTCTGTTCATATCTATCTATCTATCTATCTCAGTCTGTTTCTATCTATCTATCTATCTATCTCAGTCTGTTCATATCTATCTATCTATCTATCTCAGTCTGTTCATATCTATCTATCTATCTATCTCTCAGTCTGTTCATATCTATCTATCTATCTATCTCAATCAATGCATATCTATCTATCTCAGTCTGTTCATATCTATCTATCTCAGTCTGTTCATATCTATCTATCTCAGTCTGTCTGTTCTTATCTATCTATCTCAGTCTGTTCATATCTATCTATCTCAGTCTGTTCATATCTATCTATCTCAGTCTGTTCATATCTATCTATCTCAGTCTGTTCATATCTATCTATCTCAGTCTGTTCTTATCTATCTATCCCTCCAGTCTGTTCATATCTATCTATCTCAGTCTGTTCATATCTATCTATCCCTCCAGTCTGTTCATATCTATCTATCTCAGTCTGTTCATATCTATCTATCTCAGTCTGTTCATATCTATCTATCTCAGTCTGTTCTATCTATCTATCTATCAGTCTGTTCACTTATCTATCTATCTCGAATCTGTTCATATCTATCTATCTCGGTCTTTATTCATATCTATCTATCTCAGTCTGCCATATCTATCTATCTCAGTCTGTTCATATCTATCTATCTCAGTCTGTTCATATCTATCTATCTCAGTCTGTATTCATTATCTATCTATCTCAGTCTGTTCATTATCTATCTATCTCAATCTGTTCATTATCTATCTATCTCAGTCTGTTCATTATCTATCTATCTCAGTCTGTTCATTATCTATCTATCTCAGTCTGTTCATTATCTATCTATCTCAGTCTGTTCGTTATCTATCTATCTCAGTCTGTTCATTATCTATCTATCTCAATCTGTTCGTCTTCTATCTATCTATCTCAGTCTGTTCATTATCTATCTATCTCAGTCTGTTCATTATCTATCTATCTCTCAGTCTATTTCATTATCTATCTATCTCAGTCTGTTCATTATCTATCTATCTCAGTCTGTTCATTATCTATCTATCTCAGTCTGTTCGTATCTATCTATCTCAGTCTGTTCATTATCTATCTATCTCAGTCTGTTCATTATCTATCTATCTCAGTCTGTTCATTATCTATCTATCTCAGTCTGTTCATTATCTATCTATCAGTCTGTTCGTGTCTATCTATCTCAGTCTGTTCATTATCTATCTATCTCAGTCTGTTCATTATCTATCTATCTCAGTCTGTTCATTATCTATCTATCTCAGTCTGTTCATTATCTATCTATCTCAGTCTGTTCATTATCTATCTATCTCCAGTCTGTTCATTATCTATCTATCTCAGTCTGTTCATTATCTATCTATCTATCTATCTCAGTCTGTTCATTATCTATCTATCTATCGACAAAATCCAATTGAGGATTTGTAATGTGATCAATACCGACTTGGCAGCTCAGCTCCAGTCGCTATCTCACTGGTGTGGTGTGGCTTCCCTGTGCTTCTTCTATAAATACTTTCTCGGCTTCTGCTCCAATGAACTTAGATCACTGGTGCCCTCTAGGTATGAATTTACACAAGCTACTAGATTAGCAACTAGGTCCCACCATTTTACAGTGAAACCGATAAAATGTAACCACAATTTCTATTCTAAAAGCTTTTTTTACGCACTTCCCGCCTGTGGAATTCCCTTCCATATACTTGCTTACCCGACAGCTACAATCTCCTGGAATTTAAATGTAAGGTCAATAGACATCTCCTATTTTATTCACTCACATCCATTCTTTCAAGCTCTTTTATTATGACTGATAATTTTTCATAGTATTATGACTGATAATATTTCATAGTATTATGACTGATGTATTTCATTAAATATGACTGACAAGATACTGCTGTTAAGTGTTTTATTTAGTTATGCTTGTGTTGTTCTTTTTCATCTACTCCACTCCCATTCTCAGTATTCTCATCCGTCCTTTACCCTCCCTCCTCCTGACATTTCCTATAACTAACCACTCTTTCTCATCCCCTTTGTAAACCCCTGCACATCAGTGGCAGTAGAATGCCTTGCTTGGGGTGAAATGATTATATATATATAAAAACATACACTATGTCTGTTTGAAAAGTAATGTGACTGCTATCAAAAACAATTTATTTCAAGTCCAAACAACAATTATGATTGATTTTCCATCAAAGTAATTCCCTCAACTCTCAATCACTTTTTTAACTTTCTCTGCCGCACTTCTATGCACTGCTGGAAGGTTTCTTCTTCTTTTTGAATGTCTCTCAGCTCCATTATCATGGCCATCTTGACGGCCTCAGTGAATTCAAAATGGGTCTCATTGATGATCTCTTTGGAAAAAAGAAACATGCCATACAGACCAAGATCAGGTTGTTCCAGTATGTTCCTCTCAACCAGGAACAGCCAGATGCTCAGGACTTTGTGAATTGGTGCCTTGTCGGGATTACCAGTCACAATTTGTCTAACCACTGCTACCATGTCTTCTCATGCACTGGATGAAACAAATGTTGCAGATTCTCTTTGCAGACTTACTGACAGATCATTTGGCCTTGTGACAAAACACTCACTGTGGACGATATCATAGCTCAAGCAGCACACCCTTTTGAGACAGACTTTGTGTGTGTATATATGTATATATTGTTTAAAATTTGCTATATTTATGATAGAAAATACTATACTACATAACAAAAGGAATATATGATTAGAAAAATCAAATATGATCTTTGTTTGAAGATCCAATTGAGGCCTGTAGCTGGCAGTCATGATATAGTATTGATTCCTATGTCTACACTGTCTGTATTTATAACAGTTTTATTTCCGATATTGAGAACTCACCCCTAGAATAAAAACAAGTTTTGAACAGTCTCTCTCTCTTCTATGTGCCCTGTCCCTTCAGGACGTAGGCGATCATGGCTCTCCACGTCTCCCTATCCCTTGTGGCCCTTAGTATGTTTGTTCCTGTTACACCTCACAACCCCCATTCTGTCATCCACCCGAGCAGGTCCTGCAAATATGTTATCCGCTGCCTTCCTCTGTCTCTCTTTCCCTCTATCTGGCCAGTCAGTATCAGGTTCTCCAGGCTCTCCTTCCTCATTGCGTGTCCCAGGAACTTCAGTTGTCTTTTCCTGATGCTCTGTATTAATTTCCTTTTGGTTGCCATTCTTTCCAACACATCATTGTTGCTTGCATGCTCAGTCCACGATATCCGCAGCATCCTTCTGTAGAACCACATTTCTGCTGCTTCAAGTTTTGTCCTCATTTTTGATGATATTGTCCAGCATTCACTACCGTATTGAAGAACTGACATCATATAGCAATCCAGCACTCTTTTCTTTGTTTCTAGTGAGATTTTCCTGTGTGTTAGTATTTTGCTCAGCTTCTGGAATGCGTCCTTTGCCATCCCAATTCGCCTTCTGATCTCTGTGTCGCACTTTCCATCTCCTGTTAGAACACTTCCTAGGTATTTGAATTTTTGTACTTGCTTGATTCTGGTATCCCCTACCTGTATTTGGCATTTTGGGTTGCACCTTTTGCTGATGACCATGCATTCAGTTTTCTTAAAGTTTATCTGTAGTCCTTTTTTGTCACTCTCCACTGCTACCTTCTGTAGGAGGTCTTGTAGTTTCCTTTCCTGGCCTGCAAACAGCACTGTATCATCTGCATACCTTATGTTGTTCAAGTTGTGGCGTCCAATAACAAATCCTGGCGTGTCGTCTAGAGTCCTCAAAATATTTTTGCTGTACAGGTTGAACAAATCCGGTGAAAAGACGCATCCTTGTCTTATGCCTCTTTCTATCTTTGTAAATCTTCTGAGATCGTTACCTGTCCGTATGAAGGTCATTTGCTGCCAGTAGTATCTGGACAGCAATCCTTCTTTTATGCTTGTTTCATTGAATATACTTGAAGAGTATTTTTATTATTTAATCTTTCTAGTATCCTTAAAATTTTTCTGAATATATATCAATATACCCTTGTGTGTATGTCTGCTTTATAGGACATGTTTATATTAATTATAAATATCGATATGCATTTGTGTGTCTTCTTTTGTAGGACATGTTTATATTAATTATAAATATCGATATGCATTTGTGTGTCTTCTTTTGTAGGACATGTTTATATTAATTATAAATATCGATATGCATTTGTGTGTCTTCTTTTGTAGAACATGTTTATATCAATTATAAATATCTATATGAATATGTATGTCTGCTTTGTAGGACATGTTTATAGTGATAATATCTTTCTCATAGCTTCATTTTTTGTGCAACACATTAATATAATTAGATTAGCTGAAAATGGATGAAAAGAAAGTAAAACCTGTCATGTGTACGAAATGAGTCTTCCTTAGATGTTTGCTGTTTTCAAACTGCTTCTTATTGTACTGTCGTGGTATAGCATAGTAAAAAAGAGGTCAAGTAGAATGGATTAACAAAGACTCCATATATAATCAAACTTGGGACAACCTTATGGAATCTGTATATACAATCAATAGCGAAACACAATTTGTAAAATGGTTTGTTCTCAGTACCACTCCAAAAAGTACCTGACTCCTTTTTGCTCTCATTTATATTCATAAGATACAAATCAAGCCACAAATGTGATATGTGCAAAGGCTTTGGCGTTCTATTGGGACTGGAATGTGAAGACTGGACAGCAAATGAAGTACTGCTATCAGGATATATGTACAGGTGCTGTCCAGTCTTCACATTGCAGTCTCAATAGAACCCCAAAGCCTTTTCACATTGATTATTTTCTACCCTACAACCTCTTTTCTCACTGGTAAAATGTCACAAAAACTTTTTGCTGCTCTTTCATTATTCTTCTTTTATGTGTTATGTCCTTCAGGACGTACGTGATCATGGCCTTCAAAATCTCCCTATCTCTGGTAGCTCTTAGCACACTTCCTCCTGTTACTTCATCTACTGACTCAGGCCCTTCAAATATGTCATCTGCTGCTTTTCCATCTTTCCCTCTATCTGACCTGTGAGTATCAGATTCTCCAAGCCTTCCTTCCTCATAACATCTCAAGAACTTTGGCTGTCTTTTCTTGATACTCAGTATTAATTTCGTTTTTGTTTCCATCCTTTCTAAAACCTTATCATTTCTTACATACTCAATCCATGATATCCATAACATCCTTCTGTAGAACCATATTCCAGTTGCTTCAAGTTTTTTCTTCATCTTTGATTATATTGTCCAGCATTCACTGCCATTTTGAAAAACTGACATCACATAGCAATCCAGTACTATCTTTGTTTCTAGCAAAATTTTCCTGTCTTGTAATATTCTGCTCAGCTTCTGAAATGTGTCCTTGACCATTTCAATTCACCTTCAGGTCTCAGTGTCATACCTTCTGTCCTTCATTAGAATACTTTCCAAGTACTTAAATTTTTGTACTTGCTTGATTTTAGTAACCCCAACAGGACAAATTTATTCCTTAATTCCACCAGTTTTAACCTTTCTGGTTAAGATCCATAATGTCATGCACATTGTAAAGAACTACCTGCACTCCTTTTATATTTCATTGGTGAGATGTAAGTTCCAATCAAGCTACTGTTTTGTGAAATCATTTCCAAGGGAGATGCTTCCTTACTCAATGCAATCATTATCCTCCCCACTGGGTTTGTAATTTAGTAAATCTCTACATGAAGTTGCTCTTGGGTCTTGTCTTTAATTATTGTTAAAAACATTAAAAAGTAGAACATTGCAAGATGGGAAATATTAATTGGAAATACTAAGATGAAGTACAGACATTAACTCTCTATAAAGGTTCTAACAGAGAACAGAATATGTGCCACATAAATCTGAAGGTGCATTTTTATAGCAAAAAGTGCCTTCCAAAAGCAAAGCAAAGTATTAAAAACAGAAAAATTTCATTGGAAATAAAAAAAAACAATACCAAACTTTTCTTTTTCTTTAATTGTTTCACCCCAAAGAAGGTAATAAAGCCATTAAGACACAAGGGGTTAGTGGGTGTTAGAGAATATGTGAAAAGAATACTATTTCTTAATTCAGAAATATTTTATTTAAATCCCCATTTACATATATGATTTGAAAATAGATTCTTCTAGTTAAACTCAAATGTTATTAAACACATAATATTTGAAAAGAGGATGCTCTCTCTGTTTGCTGTAGAGTATGCAACACAGGATTTTAGAAATTCAGTTATCTGTGCATTTTTACATGTCTACACATTCCCACAAGAGGTTACATTTCTCTCTCTAAGTAGACTGCCAACCAAGACAGTACAGTTATCTGAATATTAACACATTTCTTAATAACTTTTAATAGTTTTGTCTTAATGTAGCTTCCCTGTGCCTTTTCTTCAAATACTTTCATGGTAATTGCTTTGATGAACTTTGCTTTATAGTACCTAGAATGTATGAATTTAAGTATAGTACCAGATTGGCAGCAAAGTTACGTCATTTTACAGTTGAAATAGCCAGATGTAACCCTAAGTTCTATGCTAACAGTTTCTCCTATCACACTTCTCCCTTGTGGAACTCTCTTTTGGATTCTAGTTTTCAAGTCAATTTTAATATTAAAAAATTTAAATGGAATTAATTTTATTGTCCTTTCACCATAATAGTTTTTATCATGATCTCTAGCACTCATTTATCTATTGTGTCCTAGTGGCTTTATTGCATTGCTTGGGGTGAAATGATTAAAAAAAAACAATTGCATTGACAAATGATGGGTTGACATATATACAGCTCTTGATGAATATTCTTCTACTTTAGTGCCATGTCCCTTCATGACGTAGGTGATCATGGGCTTCCATTTGCCTCTTTCCTTTGTTGCTCTTAATATTTTTCTTCTTGGTATCTCTCCCAACCCCCACTGCACCATTCTTTTTTTCAACCCACTCAAATATCTTGCACTGATTTCCCCTATCTTGATATTCAATCTGCCTGTCCTGTGAGTATCAGATTCTCCAAACCCCCTTCCTCATTACATGTCCCAGAAACCTCAGCTGTCTCTTCCTGATATTAAGTATAAGTTTTCTTCTGGTTTGCATTTTCTTTAACACCTCATTGTTGCTCACATGCTTAGTCCATTTTGTTCTTAGCATCTTTTTGTAAAACCACATTTCTGCAACCTTGAGCCTCTCCTTTATCCTTGAAGAGATCATTCAATATTCACTACCGTACAGAAAGACAGATATCTCATAGCAGTCTAGCAATCTTTTCTTTATTTCCAGAGACATTTTCATGTCTCTCAGTACATGCCAATACATCTACAGATCTCAGAGTCGCACTTTTCATTCTTTGTCTTAATACTTCCCAGGTATTTAAATTTATTTACTTGTATTATTTTAATTTCTCTGACCTGTAGTTGACATTTTGGGGTTTTCTTTTTCCTGATAACCATACATTCAGTTTTCTTGAAGTTTATGCTCAGACTTCACACTTTCTCTTGCTACTTTCTGTAGGAGGTCCTGCATTTTCCTTTCCATGTATGCTATCAACACTGTGTCCTCCACATATCTTATACTAGCAGTATAGCCCAGCGTTGCTCGGGTGTAATGAAAGCTTTAAAACTAATCCATGGTCCTGGAGTTCAGACTTTTTGGACGTTTACATGAAAGACTAGAAAGCAATAGTTGTTTCCAGTTAAAGCGAAACCGTAGACTGAAAGAAAAATGAATGGATGTAAGTCAAATTTTGATTTCCTGGTATCGATATCAAATAAGTTTTTTTGTCGAGAATTGCAACCTTGAAACTTTTGAATATCGTTTCTTATGTCTTTGCCTATGAGTGTATCAAATTTGATTAAAATCGGACCACTCCTTCTATAACCTGATTTTTTTTATTATCGATTTTTGATATTTATTGCAGTGCCTCGACACAAAATCTAGCTAAGAAGACTTGCAGACGCTTATAGTACAACTGTGTAAATTTTCAAGAAATTTGGTTCCGCAGTTTCGGAGTCTATAGGTAACGGATACACACAGACACACACACACACAAACGAAGTTCCGTTTATAAATAATTTTAGATTTAGATTGTTGAGATTGTGGCTGTTAATGATGAATCCTGGCAAGGACTCTATCTCCCTCAGAACTGTTTTTCTGTACAGGTTGAATAGATCTGGTGAGAAAGCACATCCTTGTTTTACGCTCTTTTCTATTATTGTATACCTGCTGAATTCATTTGACTGTACACAGGCAGTTTGTTGCCAATGTAGGATTTTGATAACTTTGTGGCATTCTTTGTCAAATGCCTTTGTGTATTCCATAAAGCGCAGATGCAGGTCCTTCTGCTTTTGTATTGCTCTTTCAGATGTTATTCTGAGCATGAATATCGCATTCTTTGTTCTGGTATCTTTAATGAACCCACATCCAGGTGAAGAGTTTCATTATGTGGCTCATTAAGCTGATAGTTTGGTGGAGTTCACATTCCTTTGTAACATTGACATCACATTGTAACAGGTATATTAACCAAAATTATGCAATAATAAGAATATGCATTTCTCGGAATGAGAAATTGGGGAGACGAGTTCGAATTCTAGTTGAATTCCATGCATTCAGTTACGCGCAAATATCCTTGGAAAAGGTATTAATCCGTCTCTTTCCTCCACTTATGGGTTAAATAAGATTGAGTTCTATAGCCTTGCTGGCAACCAGACTACCGCAGAAACCAATGGCAACCTACTGTGGGATAATCTTCTGCCCAGTCAGTCATGTTTCTTTCAAGACATGATCGGCCAAGCGTGTATTACATATGGCACTTTAACTGATTGACAGAATAATATGTAGAAATAGTAAAGATTAAATTTATTCGCATAAAATCATCACTAGCATCAACCACAGCCTTTAAATGACTTCAGAATCTCCTGGAACTCTAGTGGATGGTTTTCTTGTTTAAGTTGGTGAATGCTGTCATAATTCTTGACTTCAGTTCATCTTTGGTGTTACAAGGAGTTTTGTTGGTCTCTTGCTCAATGTTGCAAAAGGTTTGCAGTCTAGGGAGTTTGGTGACCTGCTGTAAGGGATGATGTGGTTGCAGAAATTGTCTGACTTCTGTGACTGGGTTCTCTTGCTTATTTGGCATGGTGCAGTGTCCTGTTGTCACACTTTTAGCTCTGAGCAGCACTACTGTTTCAAGGCACTTGATATAGGCCTCTGTTAGTCTGAGGCCCTGCGGGAAGATGAACAGAGGCATAATGTTTCCTTCATTAGTGAGCACCCTAAGCACCATTTTGTTGACTGTATATGTTATCCAACTCTTTCAAAATCTACTGCACTTAGATTAACACCCAAACACTCAGAAATGTTTGTATTGTCTTGAATGCTGAGCAGTACAGCATGCCATTGCCAAATTTATCACTTAGTGAATTGCATCCTGGTGTCCTTTTTCTCACAGACAGTGCCAAACTGATCCTACTACACTGTGCAGTCAACAAAACCAAAAACAATATGCATGGACAAAATTAGAAATATAAAATGATGGCAATTTACCCATATGATACTATCTTGCCCAAAGCACACAACTGTACTATGACGCTAATGGATTATGTGACTCCTGATCAATCAATATCTTTGAGAGAACACTGCTCATTAATGAGAATAGTGTTTGCAGATATAAACCATATGAACACTTCCAAAAACCCCAGCAGCTGGTATATAGAACCCACACTAGGAGGATTAATATATAGTTAAATAATTGCTAAAGGCATGAAACTTACAGTCCTTAGGCACACAGATTTTATATCTATTTATCTATCTAGATTTATCTTACCCTGCAGCCCTGAGTTGTGTTTTTTCAAGACTTTGAAGTTGGTTGAAAGATAAGTCAATTGAACATTTATTAATTTATTGATTGTATTTTTATATGTTGGGTGAGAGAGATATATTTTCCTGTGAGCCTAAAGATGTATGCTTAAATGTGTTCATTTCTGTGAAAGGAGCAGGTAACTGAATTAACAGATTCCTGAACATGTTGCAAGTAAAATTCACAAAGCAAAGGAATCATAAAAAATATTCTTGACTTTTCAGAACTT
>JBBBDQ010001484.1:57500-65000 GCA_037127315.1 Ascarosepion bandense
GGTTTCTGCTCTGACAAGCTTTTGCCCCTGGTGCTCTGACCACATAAATTCACTCACACTACTAGTTTGGCATCTCTGTCCCACCTTTTTACCATCAAAATAGTAAAATTTAACTGCTACTTCTACTCTACCAATTTTCTTTTTCACACTTATTGCCTGTGGAATTTTCTTCCATATACTTGCTTCCCTGATAGCTTCAATCTCTAAAAATTTAAATACAACATCAATTGCCACCTGCTATCTCCATGATTCTCATCTTTTTCTTATTCTTTCTTCAACTTCCCACTCCCCACCTCTCTTTTCTCTCATGGTAACCTTTGTGTAACAGTGGCAGTTCTACCTTGCTTGTGTTGAAACAATTATAAAAAAAATGTCATTCTAATATTGCCAGTTTCATAATGTGCTTAAATTTCTCAAGTCAAGGCAACCAAGAAGAGGCCTCTGGCCATGTCACATTGAAATGCTGGTTCCCATATGATCACAGAAGTTAAACCATATTGAGCTTGGTTAATAATTATACAGATGATCATTTGGGAATAGCAGGTGTTGTAAGCTTGCATATTGCATGTAGTAAAATGAATAACGACTTGGAATTTTTAATTGGAGAGCCAAAATTTAATTTCTATTGTGTTCGCTATATTCACAGGTGCTGATACCCTTGAGAAAAATATGAGTCCTCATTTTCCCCACAGTTATGGATTAATTAGTAACACTTTATGGATTAATTAATAATAGTTGTATCACTAAATCATTACAATCACAAAATAAGAAATCTTATAATATCAAAATATTTTCTGGCTTTAAATAACCTGCAAAGCATTGATAGACTCTAGAATTAATCAATCCATCAAACAAAAAAAAAGTAAAGCTCATCAGAACAATTACAGTGAAAATGTTTATAGAAATTGGATAGAGATGCTACATTATCATTGTGGAAATATAACTGAAGTTGAAATGCAGGTTCATGACCAATAACATTGCAGTTTCTTCTTTGGTATTTCTCAATAATCATTAAATTAGATCACTAGACCAGATGTGGCTGCTTATTCAACAGGTTAAGAGGCTCGTCCCTTGTTCCCTGTTTAGGGTGTGGTTTCCAGCTTTCTCTTTTCCAATCTTCTCACTTTGTTTTTTCAATTGGAGTAGATAGATCTATCTATCGCCCGGTTCACACTCCACCCACATCTATTGAAAAGGTTAAGAGGCTCATCCCTTGTTCCCTGCTTAGGATGTGGTTTCCGGCTTTCTCTTTTCCAATCTTTTCACTATTACGTAGCCCCCTGCACATCAGTGGCGTTACCGCCTTGCTCAGGGTGATACGATTAAAAAAAAATATTTGATATTCATTTAAATATTTTGATTGGTTGACCTACTTTTTCTACAGCTTATCAAAACTTAAGCCAGAACTTTTATTTAGAGCTAGCCATTTCAACAGTGAAATTATCAAACTTGATATATTCATATGGTTGAATCACCAATATAATATTATTGATTCTTTTCTTAAATACCCCTTGCAAAAATATAGTCGCATGTTTTGATAGCAGAAAATTTTTATTCTTCTACATACTGCTTAGGCAAGCCTCCTTACTATTTTTGTTTTTTATGACAATATTTTTCTCTTGGTTAATTACATCTGCTCACATTGTTCTATACATTTTTTTTTCAGACTATTGTCTTCATCTCTAATACTTTTAATGCAAGATGAAAATTATATGACAAAAACAAGTGGAATTGTTTTTCTCTTTTTCTGACAATCAGTGTAATATAGAATGTTATTAATTTGTATCAAGACATCGACCAAAATTTTTTTACATTCTGTTTGTAAATTAATGTGCTTTCCTATATGCGAGTGACAGTCAACTAACAAATGTTTGTTGGTGGTGAAAAGGTCATATTCATTTGTGGACAATAACTTCTGTTCTGTTATCTTTGAATCTGCAGAGACAATTTCCAACACACCCTAAAAGCATCTTCTTCCTAGCATGCACCAAGAGGATCATAAAATCATTAAAAATTGCTTTATTTATTTGCCTTGGACAGCAACCATCATAAAAAAACATCTTTGGTAAACATTGGTTCTTATTTTGTGATAAAATATCAGCCTGTTATTTTTAGTATTTTATTTTTTTTATTAAAGTAACATATATATATATATATATATATATATATATATGTGTGTGTAAAAATTTCCATGAGAGTAAATCTGTTAAAGGACAATATGAATAAAGACAAGTAAAACTTATCCCCAAAATTACCTTGATAAATTCCCTCAGAGGACAAAACATGTTGGCTAAGATAAGTTTTCCATTTGCTTTTATTCATGCATGCACTACCGGCCATAATTATTAGGCCACCCCAGTTTTTTTAAAAGAAATGATGTATTTCATACTATTTTTAAGTGGATAATTTTAAATGAAAATAGAATGATTCTTTTGCTATTATTACTTTGCAAAATGTTGCAGGGTAAGGAAGCAAAGATAAACTTGTCCAAATAACCTTAAATTTTCTTCATTCTTTCATTGATGAAACTGCAATATAGGTAATTATTAAATATTTATAAATTCATTTGATGCCCATGTTATTGTGCAGTATTAACAAAAGAACCATTCTGTTTTCATTCACAATTATTCACTTGGCAATAAAAACTAAAAAATGGTATGAAATATATAATTTATTTTAAAACACAGGGGTAGCCTAATAATTATGGCTGGTAGTGTGTATGTGCATACCATATATTATCTAAACACAAATCTTTTGCTCTCTCTCTCTCTCCTTCTCCCTCTCTCTATGTATGCCCACACACTAAATCAGTTATTTTAGCATAGGCAATAATAAGTCGTTCAAGAGGTAATTTCATCCAACAATGCAAGTTGCTATTGAACCAAAACATCAGTCTAAAAGCTAAAATCATGTTCGTAAATTGCATTGTCAGATCAAGACATTTATATAGATTTCATATCTCACACCAAACTTGTTCAGACATATTTAAACTCTCAGTTGAATTCAACCTTATTCTCATATCAAAGGTTAAAAACGGATTAGAATGACTGAAAACTATAGGTGTTAGTGAATACTATTCTTCTTTGACTATTTTGAACTGGCACTTTAGAATCACTACCAAATAATAGAAACCATATCACCTGTGGGCTTTCAACTGCACTAACAACTAAAAGAGAGCATATAAGAGAGAGTAACAATACAGTCAAGATGCTGAATTTCAAAACGACTTCAAATAAAATGTTAGAAAGGAAGCACCCATCAATATTGGAGAAGGTGATAGCAGTGGACATAAGAAACCTATTTTCCTGAAAAACTGTTTCAAGAGAAAGATTTTATGAATTTCCACAAATAGTAACCTTATATATATATTTACTAATAGAAAGTGTTGTATTAACTGTTTTCATTTATTTTTATTTTCATCTTTGTCATATATGCTAACTTGGGAAGAGAGTATTTCCTCTATGAAAAAAGATATTAGAAAAACCTAAGGCATAATTTAAAATTTTGCCAAGTACAATAGTTGCAATCTCAATAACTTTAGTCCTGGGCATGATGGTAAACTGCATCCGACAGCAAGGCCTCTGATTTGAGAGTTTGTGAGGAGCATGGTAGCACCTGTCAGGGTCTCAACTATGAGCAAATAGTTTGATCTGAACCTGGGGTCAAAACACTGTGAAAGTATAAAAATAAACTTTTATAGAAATATATACATAAAAATAGACTTTTATAGAAAAATATACATTTTTGAAAAAAAATTTTACCAAAAAATCATCTTTGAAGAAAAAATTATTACCATAACACATTTTTGAAGGAAAAAATTTATTCTCAGCAAAACATTTTTGAATACAAAACTAGAAGACATTTTCAGTTTTCTAAAATAAAAAAGAATAAAAACAAAAAATTTTCATTAAAATCTGACTAAATCAACCTTTTTACTATAACCAAACATTAAAAAAAAAATATCTTAAAACCCCTACTTTTTGACATTAAATAACCCATAGAGGTTAATATGCCATTAAACAAAACTCAAACTTTGTTCAGTTATCTCAAAAATATTGCATAAATTTGATCATTTCAAACTCATCAAATCAGGTGTTGCTTTTGTGATATTTAGTTAAGTTCCATTGAAATCTCAGTTTCTATTTATAGTCTACTTGATATTTTATTCTTTTACCAAGTCAATGTAGCCAAGATGATTAGTTGGAATTCATGTTACAAAATTGATTTGGCCATGACTGCAGCTTAATACTTGTTAGCTACCAGGCATTTTCAAGCCATTTTCTCTGTTTGTAATACTATAAATTTATTCAATACTGAAGGTTTGTTAAAAATGAATTCGGGTGGGCTTAAGCCTGAGGGTCATAGCAAAGAACATCCATCTTTAAACATTATGGAATGACATTACAGAATCACAAACAAATAACAGAAACCAAAAGCAGTAACAACTAAAATAGATATCCCATGTAACTAAAAGAGAAAATAAAGATATAATCAAGATTTTGACTGATATTTCCCGGAAAAGAAATATATATCAATACAAGGTTTTTAAGTGGTTTAGGCAAAAGTAACTGAGTAGGGCAATCTAGTGTGTAGACGTAATCGTTGTATGCAGTATCCTGAGTCATAGGTGTAGTCAATGGTGGTAGACCTCTGGATCTCTAATGGAAGATCTCTAGATCTCATTCACTCACCCTGGATGTCCTTGCCTTCATCTGTATTTATGGCTGACACCAGCCCATTACATTCCAGGGAGGGGGAACCAAGATGTATACATATTCATTACCACTTCATTCCATCCCTGACATACTACGCTACTTTAACGAAAAGACTACAAAGGAACCCCCATCAGTTCTGGAAAGAGCAATAACAGCTACTGGAATTCAAAAACCTATTTTCCTGTAAAATAGTTGTAAGAGAAAGATTTTATAAATTTCAACCAAAAGCAGTACTGTTTGGTTCGTTAATGAATGAAATGTGTTTCCTTGTAGGGAAATGGTTAATATAAATGTTACCATTGACATATGATATGAATGGAAATGAAGATGTTAAATAATATCTTGGTCAGTGTAGAACTTTTCCCAGAAGTGTATCTTGCAATGAGCAATGCAGGGATATGTTACTGGGTGCAGAATACAACAGGTAGAGGTTGGATTTTGTTTTGACTAATGAGGTTCAAAAGAAGGGTCAATTCCTGAGATGGGATTGAGTGCACCAGAAGTGCGACATGCCCAATGTCAAAATGGGGACAATTATTTAAGTGACGTTAGCTGTCAAAAAGTCAGTTTAGAGAGCGGAGTTAGCAGTTGCAGATAGTAGCCCATGTGACTGGCTGCCTCAGAGCATGTGTGCTCTGACCAAACCAAACCCACTCTATGCCAAGTCACTGAAAAGTGAATAAAATATAAGGAATATTTTCATTAAATATGAAGCGTTGATGTCAGTCAATTTTATCATTTGTGAAAAAGCAAGTCATTTTGATTCACCTTGGGTTTAGTATATTACATCATTTATCTGTGAAAAGATAATCAGCATTTGGTTTGCACATAATTAGCATGGCAAAGGACGCATTCCAAAAGCTGAGTAAAATACTAACACACAGGAAAATTTCACTAGAAACAAAGAAAAGAGT
The DNA here is from genome assembly GCA_037127315.1 of Ascarosepion bandense. Taxonomy (NCBI): domain Eukaryota; kingdom Metazoa; phylum Mollusca; class Cephalopoda; order Sepiida; family Sepiidae; genus Ascarosepion; species Ascarosepion bandense. The sequence goes on from JBBBDQ010001484.1 coordinate 63,130, forward strand.
GCTGGATTGCTATGTGATGTCACTTCTTCAATACGGCAATGAATGCTGGAAAATATCATTGAAAATGAGGACAAAATTTGAAGCAGCGGAAATGTGGTTCTACAGAAGGATACTGCAGATATCGTGGACTGAGCATGCAAGCAACGATGAGGTGTTGGAAAGAATGGCAACAAAAAGGAAATTAATAGTGAGCATCAGGAAAAGACAACTGAAGTTCCTAGGACATGCAACAAGGAAGGAGAGCTTGGAGAACCTGATACTGACTGGCCAGATAGAAGGAAAAAGAAACAGAGGAAAGCAGCGAATAACATATTTGCAGGGCCCAATCAGGTGGATAATGGAACGAGGGTTGCAAGGTGTAACAGGAGCAAACATACTAAGAGCCACAAGGGATAGGGAGACGTGGAGAACCATGATCGCTTACGTCCTGAAGAGACAGGGCACACAGAAGAAGATATTCTCACAAAATAGATAGCAGTTTATGGTCTGTCATTTATGAGAGATAAATACGTGACAATCGTGAGAGATGTTGAATTGGTTGCAGATTTAATATCCATTGAAGAGGATATATAAAATTAGTTCACTCATTGAAGTGTTTGCAATTTTCAATTTTCATCATTGTCACTCCAGTTGGCATACAACAAAGGTTATAAAGCTAAGGAGAATAGTGAACAACTGACCCTTAACTAAAATGGTTAAGAATGTACTGATAAAAGGATACACTTAAAATAGTCTCTGTTTCACAAAAATGGTAGTTTGAAGAAAAAAGTTGTTTGAGTGGTATTTTCATTTTACATTTGGAATACAGGGTAAATTTGTATGATTTGATTTTTTGAAAGTAGCTTAATGTTTTCTAGCATGAAATTCTCAAATCAGCTATCTCATTATAACCAAACATTATAAAAAATCTTAAAACCCTATATATTTGGCATTAAATAATCCATAGATGTTGATATGCTGTTAAACAAAACTCAAAAACTTTCCATCTAAGTAAATTAAGTTCTCTTCTAACTATCTTGAAATGAAAGTGACTGAACTTATTTCTATGTATAACTAATATATTTGATAAAATGTGATGTACGAGATCCTTTTTGAGTTCACAAATAGATGTGTATACACACACACACATATATATATATATATATATATATATATGTCGAGTTTCGATCCCGGCCAGAAGTAAGTGGATGCGTCTAGCCACACTGATGAGCTGTGATACAGCGAAACAGGCTTGTATGTGGATGACTAATATATATATATATATATATATATATATATATATAGATCTTCAAAAATTTAAATGAAATGTCAAAAATATCAATCCAAGGGTATATATATATATAGAGAGAGAGTTTTAGTGGAAAAAATTTGTCATTTTAACTGAACATATTCATGCTGATGATCACGGGACAATCATGAGAGATGTTCAGTTGGTTGCAGATGATATTGTTCAATGAAGATGATATATAAAATTTGTTCTCTTTCTAAATTGTTTGCAAGTTTTAATTTTCATCATTGTTGCCCCAGTTGGTATACAACAAAGGTTATAGGAGAGTAGTGACCAACTGACCCTTAACTGAAGTGGTTAAGAATGTACTGATAAAAGGATACACTTAAAATAGTCTCTGTTCCACAAAAATGGTAGTTTGAGGGAAGAGTGGTATTTTCATTTTACATTTGGAATGCAGGGGAAATTTGTATGATTTGATCTTTGAAAGTAGCATGATGTTGGAGAGCTTTTGCAGATTGGAAAATAAAGAATCCCCTAATTCTTTTTCACATTTTTGGTGATGTTTCACAAAATATGGCTGTTTTGGTTAATCCATGACACTGATATTACTCTATATTTTTATTATAGCATAATATTATAG